>SSNR01000020.1:3969389-4023735 GCA_006937965.1 Callopanchax toddi | reverse complement strand
GGGGGGGGGGGGGGGGGGGGGGGGGGGGGGGGAAGCCTATGTTTCAAGCAACCCAATCAATAAGGAGTGTAGGGGATTGCAGCCTTAGTGAGCCTGAGTGGGCAGCGCGCTGCGTTTTATCAAGGCAGCTTCATTTCCGTCAGCTTAATATCCTGGGTAATGTATGGAAATTGAACTGAGACGGAGAACAAAGACGAGTATCCAGGAAAAAAAAAAGATGAAACTCGGAAAGCAAAGTCTTAAGGCTGGAAACTAAAGTCAGGGGTGCAAATATGTGTTGTGCACGCACCTGGGTGGGTGTAATGATAGGTGTGCCCATCACCTGGATGGCAAAGTTCACATTCTTCCTAAAGAAAGGAATAATTATCATTCATTATTTGCCAAAATGACTATGAGCGACAGACAACTGTATACGTTCTGATGCATATGCTCGACTACCGGTAGTTAATTAGCTTTGCTGCTATATGTCTCCTGCTTGCTGACTGTTCTTTGCAGACACATGGAAGAGCTGCCCAGAGGCAAATTATAAATGAGAAGCAGGTTATTAGGATTCTGCCATGCATACTAAGGTGTTACAACTCCCATAAAGAGCATAATAGTGAATACACAGTGCAGTAATTAACGTTTTAGGGGTCTGCCTCTTATATCCTGGTAACAATCAACGGCCTTAGCATCTACAGTCAACAACAACAAGACAGCCATGGGTTTGAGTGGTCACAAGCTGCAAATATAAAGCTAATGAATAAAAAAAACTTGAAAGTCAGCAGAAAAAGTAACTGCATTCAAGAGCCAACCGGTCAGGCCAGAGCTAATGAAAGCTCATCTGCATCAGGAGCACTCTGGTTCCAGGTGACGGTGAGGAACCCTCACAGATCTCCTCTGTGTTCCTGCAGCTCCCGATCCTCTAATAAACAACACCTGTCCTGCACTATTAGCGGCGCCGCTGCCACTGAGCCAAACTGTCTTTCAGCCCTTTTCTAATTCATCTTTCCTCCTCTAGCAACCTGATCCTGCCGTTTACCTACCTTTCTCTCCCTCTCTGGCACACACACATGCACTCTCACACACGCTTCAGAGAACAGTAACTAATAGCAACCTCTTTCGTTAAAACACCCCTTGATGTTTGACGGAAGCAGGGTAAATGTGCTGGAACGCCTGTCCTGTCTGTCTGGTTGTGTGACGCTAACAACAGATAGAGAGATATACAGACAGGTGGGGCAGAGACTCTTCTTACACCCAGACGGCTCAGCCCAATCAAAGACTACCGCTGGATTAAACAACTAAAATATGTCGTGGATGTTTATCTGATGTTAGTTTTGCATGTTTTATTTAAAGTACAGCTCTTAAATCAGCTCTGATACTGACAATACTGGCCCTTTAAGACTATTAGTGTCATCAACAAGCCCAATCCTCTCAGATGATGCTCAATCATTGTGGTTTCACCCACAACTAAAGAACAAACTCCTCGTCCAAAGACTTCACCTGGACCCTCCCAGTGTCTAGCACATGCTGCTCATTCATAAGTGGATGACATTTGTGATGACTGCATTCTAATAACAGACAAAAGCTGGGAGGTGATGACAGGTGTGACAGAATGGAGCTGCAGGCTTCCTGGTTGTTAATGGTAAGACGGTTGATTAAAGAATTTCTGGATCCTTCTGATTTACGTCAATGGAGGAAGCAGGTGTGAAGCCTCAACATTTATTTCTGATATTACATTTAATCCTAGAATACAATTAAACAGAATCATTACAGACATTAATAACAAGGATACATTTATCTACTCTTTACCAAATAGAGTGTCTTTATGAAAATGGTGACCGACTCAGAACCCCTCATCCATCAGTATGGAGAATTCACTAATCAACAGATAAAAACGTCATAACTCAGAGGAAGCCTGGAAAATCAGTGATAGCCTCCATAAAATCCAACTTTAAGGTCAGTTTTACAATTTAATTTTTAATTTAATTTCTAAAAGTTTATAAAAAACACCAGTATGTGTCTGTATAGCACCTCCCACCTTCAAAACTAACTCACCTCAGGAAACGTCACCTAAATAACACCTCGCTCCATTCCACTAATCTTCTGGCTTTGACTTGATGACATGCTAAATACGACAAAAATGTTGATCTGGGACAAGAAGATAATAATTCTTGTGTTTGGCACAGCTTGACCTGTTACATCACTAGCTATAAGGAAAGGGGGGGGGGGGAGCTGAAGAGGTGATGGAAGACGGATAAAAGATCAGGGGTAGCTTATATAATGATCCAATTAGGACCTAAAAAGCACGGCTCATTTTAAAGTTTTTAAAGATGAATGTGCTTGAAAACGTTGGAAGACTGTATTAAAACGCCGGAGTCACGAAGCGTAAAAGTCCTGCAGACGCTGACAAAGACAGATGAGCTCAGCTAAATGACCCTGTAGTTGCTAAGCGCTGAAGCGAACAAAGTTAAAACTCTAAGCACACTGAAAGCTGATCTTGTTTACCTTGAATACTGGTATTTTATTTGCATGAGTCAACCTTGTGAAAAATCCATAACTCATTTGCAAGGCTGTTACTGGACATGTAATGTCAACAGCAAACAATATCTGTGACATTCAAAATGCAAACAGCTGCTGCTGTTATCCTCTGGGGTCTTTTCACCTCGTTAAACAAAAACAGTTATTGTTGATAAAAAATCTAAAAGTTGTATTTAAGGCGGATGGTGGGTGAGCACACCTGTACCTCCACCCTGTCACGGTGCAGGCACACAAACCACCTCCTCATCTGTAATCATCAACAATGAACTGATGTTATCCTTTAAGCTTTTGAACTCGCTGTGGACCAAAAGCCAGTTTGTTTTCAGCTGGTCCACATCTCCAATGAACCCATTTCTTGAAATAAATTGTAAGATTTCCTCAAAATGAGACACACACTCTCACCACTACCGTCCAAAACCAGGTTAGTCAAGTCCCTGGTCAGGGTTTAGTGGCTGATGGGTATGTTTTTTTGTTTTTGGGTCAGTGTAAGTCCTTCTTTCCTCCCCTCTGCTGCTGAGAGGAAATGAAGGGATGATCTTTCCGCCCTCCTCCACCTATCACTCCAGCAGAAAACAAACAAGAATGTTTTATAACCTGTTTGTTGACTTACTTCCATCAAGAAGCAACAACAGGCTACAAGTCGTGTTTACTTCGGAATCAGATACTTAAAAATGACATAACAGCACTGTCCTGCTTCTCCAGTATGAGGACACAGTTAAACAGACGGGACTTAGAAAAAATCAGGTCAGTCAACACTATAGATCAGCTGGAATAATCCACCTGTCAGATGTAATCAAATGTTTGACATTGTGGAAACAGAAAAGTTAATCTGGTTACTGTTTATTTATTCAACAGGCTGTTATAATGTTCAGTGTCGAACATTTAAAAAGTCAACAATAAACTGTAAAGACAACAAACCCAACCCCTTCTAACAACAGAATCCACTAAACGCCTCACAGCAGAAGGTACAAGTTGAAGCGCAACACCTGGCGAGTGTGTGTTTGTGTCAGAGTGTGTGTTTGTGTCAGAGTGTGTGTTTGTGTCAGAGTGTGTGTTTGTGTCAGAGTGTGTGTTTGTGTCAGAGTGTGCAGGTCCAGAACCGCACCTGAGCACCAAACAGCACAGAAATGGAATTCCCTTTACGGTCCCCCGAATTCTGTTTTCACTAAAGCCTAAATGTTTGCTTTGGGTAAAAAAATATCTGAGAGAAGAAACGGAGGTCTTCCCAGAGTCATCTGGTTCTAATGCGGGGTCTGCTGGTGTGGATTACAAGTACGTATTACAGGAGAACTCGGGCTGACCCCTCGTCTCATCCCAAGGGAAAAGGGAGCTAGTCTGTAACGGGGTGCCGAGGGTTTGAGAGCCTTGAGGGGGGTGGAAGAGTGAAAAGATGTCTACAGGCAGACTGCCACCTCACATGATGAGTGCCCTTCTATTATGTTTGGGATTTTTTCCATTGATAACAGAAAACAACTTGTCTTTTTTACCCAAACTCCTAAAGCTACTGAACAATGTCATCGCTTAAATAAAGCCTCCCTGTGGTCTGTTGTGTTTTTGTACCAGAACAAGATGTGACTAACTAAGCAGGTCCTCTATAATCATCATGGTAGCACCAGAACATGCTTGTTTTATCCCATTAAACACAATAAGCAGCTGGCCGTTTTGCAAGCCTTTGAGTTTTACTGCCCTGTTTAACATTAAATAGGGGTTTAACTAATGGGGTAAACACACACAAAAAAAGCCAAAGCTGGAATGCAAAGACAATTTAGGCAGCAGCCCATGAGGTTGGCTGCAGTTCTAGATGTTTAATAATTAGCTGACTGACGAAAACCTTCTCAAAACAAACAGAGGAACACAATTCTGCTTTACGAAGCTCTTAAAGTGAACGTTACAGCTCTTACCTGTAGTATCTAGACTGAAGGTACGTTGAGCAGACTGCTTTAGACACATGGCTGGCTGAACCAAAGTCAATGACTTTAACCCTGTAGGGCTGTCGAGAAGGGTCCACGAGCATGATGTTCTCCGGCTTCAGGTCCGCGTGGATCAACCCAAGGCTCTTCAGCTTCATGAGCGCTGTGGCCACCTGCTGAAGCACAGGTCTGATGTACTTGAGAGGCAAAGGGCTGAACTTGTTCTGTTTGAGGAAGTCATACAAGTTCTGTTCCAACATCTCAAATACCAGGCACGTATGGTTTTTGTGCTGGAAGCACTCGTAGGCCCTCACAAAGTTGTAGTCATCTGCGCTCTCCGTGCTGAGACGTGCCAGGATGCTGACCTCGATCTGGCCCTGCCGCGCATAAGAAGGGTGGTTCTTCAAAATCTTGATGGCCACAATCTCATTCGTTCCCCTCTTCCAGCACTTAACCACCTGTCCAAATGTTCCTCTTCCCAAGAACTCCAATACTTCGTAGGTATTGGTCATGGAGCAGAGCACTTCATGCTGAACCAGCTGGTAGTCCCCCTCGTGGTTGGAGCCGCTGTTTTTGGACGTTGCTGTGGACGTGGCAGTGGCCACGGTAGCCACCGTGGCGCCGCTGGCTCCTCCGTTCTGAATCATTGGTGGGCCGTTCTCCTCTATGATCTGCACGCTGCTGTTGTTGTCGAGCTCCTCACTCTTACGCTTAAGCCCGCATCGCTGGTAAGTGTCTAGAAGACTCACCGTGCTGCGGCGCGTCAGGTTGTGAACACCGACTCCTCCGCCCACGCCGCTTCCACCCCCGCGACCTCCACCGCCGCTGCTGTTGCTGCTGCTGTTACCTCCACCACCGCTGCCCAGCAGAGACCCGACGGCCCCCGAAGTGCTGCTGGCTGAGGCAACCACGATGTGGCCAGCGCTGGCTGGGAAGATGAGAGCCTGCTCGTAGGGCAGGGTGGAGCTCGCAACCTGCAGGGAGCTGTTGATGCCGAGGGCACCACTGGTGGTCGATACGTTCTTGTTGCTGTTGTGGCTGTAGACTTTGCTGTGCGTGCCGTACCCTGTCATATCCCAGTTACAACTCTGCTCCACCTTGAGTTTCTTTACGCTAAAGAAGGCACTTGACTGGAGAGTGTGAGGGGAGAACACTTGCACTTGCGAGGCCATACCTGTGACAAGGGGGGAACAGAAGGGAGGAGCAAAGGGAATGAAAGTGAGAAGTTAGGAATTTGAGAGAGTCTGAAACATGAGCAGTAGCCACAAGCTTTAAATAAAAACAGCTTGGGTCAGAGCAGGTCATTAAAACGCCAAGCGTTTACAGTAATGCATCAGGACGCTAATCACAGTGAGTTAATCAAAACAAATCTTTCAACATATACTTTGCTGCTTTGGTGTGTCACTATTTTAAAGCAGTGAAATGAATGTTTGAACTCTTCAGTAAAAGTTTTTATATCGTTTTATGACTTTAAAAGGTCCAAAGGTCTAGGAAAGACTATCAGTGAGTTAGATTGAATGGTGCTTATGCAAACCATCGGGTCACTCAGAGGAAATGCCATTTCCCCACTGTTCCCATCTGCAGCCTTGTAAACATGCAGGGAAAATACTAAAAGAATATCATTTCATGACATTCCACGAGTAAAAAAAATGAGGAGCAATACGACACGATGCATAAAAATAGGCTGACAAATTCAAGTTTGAGGGAATTATTATAATTTCCTTCGCTGAACCCTGCCCAAGCAATTATTGGTACACAATTACAGCTTTAAAGGAAGTCGGAGGGAGAAATTCTGTTTAAGTCAGTATAAAAACAGAAGAGGGGCGCTGAACTCCCGCACAACCACAGATCCTGAAAACAACAAAACAAAAGCAAAACAGCAGCAAGGCTGTGCTCTGAACTCCTGGGAACGAGCTGCCTCAGAATAAGCAAAAGCTTCTCCAAGCAAACAACTGTCCAAAAATAGTCCTTTTCTTTATCTCGCTCTTCACAAACAGGCTTCTCTGTAGCATTGAAATGATTATTACAGCACCCCCCAAAAAATGCCATTATCTGAGACTTACGCTCATACACATAGCTATGTTTAAACAGCTTCCCACAAACCAAAAGTAGTTTACTGCTAACAAACTAAGAGCTTCCACCTGGCCGTGCGGATGCCAGTACACACAATTAGGCTTTGCAGTTAATCAACTGATGCACAATTTAAAGAACGGCATGGTCCTGTGAACACACAGACCCTCACAGAGCGCAGACAAACAGCCTTTAAGCTTTACTGCTGCTTTAATTCCTCTAGACATTTCTGTAAGTTTGGAACTTGTGTTGATTTCAAAATGTTATATTTATAATTGATGGTTCCTCAGAAATAGGACAGCTCTTTTAATTGTCAGCTTCATTGTGCGGCCAGTAACAGACATGGTCACTTTGTCATTATTAGCCCTTTCATTGTTGATGATGATTAATTCAGTAGGAAGCTGGAAGCCCTCCACTCTACTTTTCTACTTTGGTTCAATTGTCTGATTTTGACTCTGCTGACCCCTCTTTCTCCTACTTTTTTGGACTTTTTTTTTTTTGTTTGGCCTAGTTTGACTCAGTAGTTATCTCTCTGGTCATCTGGTCTTAGCCCTAATGCAGTGGGATTGCCGCGGTATTTCATATTAGAGGATAAAGGCTTACTGCTGGACTGTAACTGATTTAGCGTCTCTAGTCTTCCTATAGCAGTTAATGTATTTAAAGCTCAGCAATGATTTTTTTTTTTACACATATTTGTTCGGAGGAAGCATTAGGGCGTAGCTTTATTTTCCTTTAAGTGTGCATGCCTGCTCACTTCATGTCTGGTGCCTTAGCTATGACTCCACCAGAGAGGTAATGAAGAACGTCCGCTAGGCTATTAGGGGCAAGGCTCTCTGCTAATCACATAAGCCCTGAAGGCCAGATGTCACTCCTTGGATTACCAATTCCTGTGCCTGGACTTTACACTAAAAATAATTTGAATGATGGGTTGCAACACAGAAGAGCGTCAACAGTTTGGGACTGAGAACATGACAAGATAATCACAGGCACAAATTGATAGAGACAAAAACGACGTAGAGAAGCAGAACAATCCTGTTCCTCTGAAGGACGCTTTCAACGTAAGGTATCTGACATGGTGACGATGGAAAGCTCTGGTTTTACAATGTCAGGCTGCAGCTAGTTGCTCTTTGCATTTGCATCACACAAATTCCTTCTCAACTCTAGTCACTCATTGACCGTTTTAACGCTGTGGTCAAAAAGTTCATTTAACACAGCCTACAGAAGTGCAATGAACCGAGGGCCATACATGGCATGCTCCATTAAAGGAAGGTTCTTTGAAAAAGCTGTAAATACACAGGGAAGGCTTGGATTTCACTTTCTGGATTTGTTGAAAGAATCTGCACCAACAACACTGGCCAGGAAAAAAAAAAAAGCAGCACAGTTTTGAGCCATGTGCAGAACACAGATAAGTAATTAAATGAACCAAAAGTAAGAGGTCAAACGATTGGAATGTTATCTCATGACAACATTCACCGACAACAATGTGACCAATTATACTTCACTGGGAAAGTGGCTCTACGACTCGTGAATCAGTCTTCACACAAACTTAAAGTTCAAAACACATTTATGGTCTAGAATTTTAAAAAACCCTCTAAAGTGTTGTCAGAAACAACACGCTGCAAAACAATCCCCTATGAAAATGTTCTCTTGAAGTTTACTTGGATTTCTGAGCTCCACGCCAAGCGCAAAACTGTAAAGGTCCATTGTTGTCCATTTACAATGTTGGAATGCCTTCAGTAGCCAAGGCTTTCCATTTAGCATACCTAAAGCAGCATTGTGTGTCCCACACACTGCAATTAAGCATACCAGAGAGGCATTCTCCCTCTGTTTGGAGGCAGCATGTTGAAATGATAATAGTCAATGTTTCCAGAGACATTACTTCTCTGTCAGAGGTGGGTTAATCTTCTTTTTGGGAGGATCTGTCATGTAAGGGTTAGAGATGGGGTTAGGAGTGCGAGGTCATGAGTAGCCCTCTCATTGTTACTCATTATGGCTTCGGTTTACTGACTTTTATTAAACCCGTCATTGACAACATGACAGAATATTGATTAGGACTGCTTTTCCTACATATCCTTGTTATCGTGATTTAGATCAATTTGAGCTCAAGGGGCTAATAAATGTGATATTACTGCTTCAATGATGCCTGTAGAATATTTATCAATCACCGGGGCAACTGTACGTCCAATTTAGAACAAAGAGTCGAAGTGGAGAGATCAAACAGAGGAACATCAGCCATCACCTGGGAGATTAAAGACTGTAGCCTGTCTGTTCGATGTCCTCGAACTTAAGATATATTTAGACAACTTCTTGAGGCTTAATGGCTACTGACATACATAGAAAAAAGAGCTCTGATGTTCCTGTCTCTTGACTGAACATCCCGGCGTCTGCAGGAGGAGTGGGAAGCATCGGTGGGGGTTGACCAAATCGGCCGGCTAATGAAATGACTTCTGACTGTCTAGACAAAGCATTATCTCACCCTTTGCTCCTGTTTCTATGTGCATGTGTGTGAGTGTGTGTGGTGTACTGTCCATCACACTTCAAGCCTTTTTTTCTAAACACCTGGCACTAACAGATAGAGGGCAAACAGTAAAAAAGAGCAACATGACGGCAGCTTTTAGGTTCTTCAAGTATCTGCAAAAGCTGCAGCAAACTGCATCCAGTCTGTTGACTCTAAATCCATCAGTAAGTCCCTTTATTCTGTATGTTTCTTCTTGAAACATTTACATAAATTTTGGAAGAGATGTCACACAATTAAATACATTTTTATATCCTAAAGTAGAAACTGTAGAAAAAGCTTGAAAAAGACACAGATGCAGAGACATCAGTTCAGTCTTTCTGTCTCCTGCCTGAGTTCGGTCCACTGTGGGACAGCTTGAGCTCTGCATACTCTCGAGGACACTATTGACCACTCCGTCTGCTTTTTTAGCTCTCGCTCGTCTCTGCATATTTATAGGTTAATGCATCAGACAAGCTCACAATGAGACACTGTCATTCAGGCTCCATCACGCTGTTCCTACTCTATGACTCGTTAGAACTTATCATTTTATCTTACAAACATTCAAAAGCAGGATAAACATCCATTTAGCACATGGACAGATCAAAAAACAAAAAGGTGCGTTGCAGGACTTGTAAACTAAACACATGGCTGCTGTAAATGTGACACTCCCTCAACTCTCCCCTTTCTGGAGGCAAACAGCAGAAGATACAACAGGCTGTGCTAGCTACGAGATAACATAATCAGTTACCGCTGGCTAAAATACACATGCATGGATATACTGTATTAGCACTTAGGTTGTTGCACAAATGTCCTCGTGTGAGAACGAGTGCACAAGTCTGCACACATTTGTGCTAACAGATGTGAAACACTACTCTCTTAAAGTTGACATAAGGCACAGTGCTCTGAGTCCTAAAGTTTCAATGCTAACATTTGTATTGTGCTGGTTAAAAAAAAACTGCTACCCTAAAACAACTGTCAGTAGATAAGGAGGCTGCAATTCACGTTGTAAATGTGGCCGTAAAACGGCTGAAGTGAGAAAAACATTTGCCTGGTTTATACTGCCAGGTCAGCCCAACCAAGGAACAAGGAGGAGGGGGTGAGAAGGAACCCGGGGCACTACGGGGGGTTGGGGGGGGGCACGGCGGCTCTGCATGAGTGGGATATTTTATTACTCCTATCATGAGTGTTGTTAGTTTATCACTAAGTAAAAAGAGAGAGAAAGCATCCAGCTGCTAGACACCTGTTAACTCGAGCCCTTACCTGATTGCATTCACTTCATGCACCAGCTCTAGAAATACACAGGGCCACACACGCCTGATAAGCAGCCATTCTTCAGAATGCTTATCATTTACGCACAGAGAGAAACACCCAACAGCCGCGCAATTCCTCGTATGTCACTTAGGACTCGCGCTGACAGTCGGACACAATGTACTGTAATGAGATCAGCATACAAGAAGTAGCAACTAAACGTGGAAAAACTGGAAAAGACACGCAGATGAGAGCAAAGGGGGGAATGCATTAGACTGTAAATTTGTTTAAGCAATTCTGAGTAGAGCTGCAACATCAACGCGGGGCGACAGAATTTGGTACGCCTCACTCTGAGGTTTTTAAATGATGGGACTTCAGCAGGTACAGGACAAAAGCTGGGGACATGCAAACACAAAAGGAGATTAAATGATTCCAGGGCTCAGATCAAGATATGCAAACCTGTGAGCACAAGCACCGGGAGTCGGGTTTCTTTTTACTATAAGTTATTATTCAAACTCGCATAAAGGGACAAGAGGAAAGCCTAGATTAAAAAAAAAACTGGACCACAATTTAACTTCTAAGGCTTTAGTTGCACGAATGCATTTATTAAAAGAGAAGAAATTCAGAGAACATTTCATCAGTTTTCATTGTTTTCTTGTTATGCACAAAAGGCCAAATGTATTCTGAACTCGTGTTTTCTTTTACTCAGTTTAGAAGTTCACCAACCGTGCAACGGATAGTAAAATCAGAATTCGGGCACTTGTAGTGGTTGGCTAACTGAGCTAATTAAATTTTGCATGCAAAGAGTCCAGTTCTACAGAAAAGATGTCAGATCACCCCTCCGCCCTGCCACTAAGCACTGCTTTAACGTGAGTTTTTGAACTCAAGGGTTAAAGTCTGCTGCGTTAATATTGAGCCGACTCAGCAAGAATGAGTTCCATTCTGCTCCAAACATTTACCTCCAACAAGGATGCACACAGCTCCAGATAAAGAACAAAAGTGAAGAAGAGTGTGCACAACAGATGGTGTGTTGTCTGGGTTTTTATGACAGCACGCCTCATCACTGGTGTCACTTAAGGACAACTGCATCTCCGAAGACATTCGTAAGTATCTGACAAACACGCCTTTGATATGTGATAACAAACGGCATCAAACCACCACCCCAGAGAACACAAACTCACGCCCAGAGGGATTACTTTGGTGCTCCACCCACTGGAAACCCACAGATGAACCCCAACAACAGAGGAACCAGTTAAACCTGATCAGGCATCTGGAGACCAATCATGCACGGCGGTGCCGTCACTTCCTGTAACTTCACATCACAGCTGCATTCACCTGTCGAGTTTTAAGGGAGATGTTCAATCATTTCCGTCTGTGAAGAGGTTAGGCTATCCAACCCTGACTGTTAGTTTCAGCTCTGAATGAACAGTTTTCTTCCACAAATCACTCAAAGAGACTGAAAGTGGTGACAATTGATGCTAGTGGCTACACGGGGTAACTTCTATTCATTTGTTAGCCAGTGCTAACCCCTTATATGTTGCTAGACTGTTCTGCCTCACCCATTGAGTACAAACTGGGATGATGTATGTGTCTCCTGACAACCACTGTGTGATTATTCAAAGGAATGTGTGAATACGATGCTCAGGGCTAATCAACTCCTCATATCAGACTAATCTATACTACATGCCCTTGTTGCCTCAACATGTATTCCTGCCTTCCTGTTCCACATGACTCATCAATACGCATGCTTAATAAACTGTTTTAATCATGCTCCATCTTCTTTTAAAGCTCCTCCTCTATCTTATCTTTTGTCTTTTACTTGACGAACATTCTCTATATTCAAACAACCTTCAAAAAAGTGCATTTAGAACAATTTAGCAGCGTCTGTAATCCATCCTTGTGGTCACAGAGCTGAGGTCATAAATATGGCTAGCCAACACGGGCGTCTTGTGTCTGATTCAGCGTGAAAATCATAGCTTTAGCTGATTATATTTACAGTATTCTCAGTCGCAAACAGCAAAAAATGGAAACATCAATTTAACGGCCTCATACCGAGTTGCCATGTCTGTAAAGTACATATTTGAAATGACTTGGATAAGTAACACCTTCAAATGAAGACCAGAAGCTTTGTTTCACAAACACAAACATAAAAAACAAACCTATTTTTATGATTCACACTAAACGTGTTCTGCCTATTTGTAAGAATTTGACAATTTTAGTCTGTTCCTGTGATCTGAGACATTTTTAAGCTCTTGTTTTTCTTTGTGGTAGCTGAGAAGGTTTTAAACAGATGGAGAGCAAATTAGTGAAAATAGATCAATTATAATGTGGTCTAATATCCAGCTAGGGAGGTTGAATTAATACTATCAAAATATTTAAAGGAACTGAATAAAGTTGAAGTCATTATCAGGTTAAAAAATGGTTTGAAGAAAACAAATCTATGAACATGAAGCAGTTTGTTCTATGTTTACTGGGTAAGAGTCTCCTTAGAAATTCTAGTTTGTTTTATTTCATTATTTAACATCCACATCAGAGGAACAAAAGGGTGTAAAATGTTATGTTTCGCATCATATTTATTATCTGGGTCAAAAGGTATGATAATATATTGTTAGATGCCAGTAATTATGTACAAAATTATTACTCATATTAAAGTAATAATAATACAAGTTAGTAAAGTTTAGCTTTTTATCCCCATATTTTGCAGATTTTTTTTTATTTAGAAGTATTTTTTTTATTTTTAAGTTCATGCGGCACATTGTTATAAGAACTAAAATATTACCTAACAAATGTTTGGCCCTTTTTTCTATTTCAGATTAGTTTTGTTCACATTTAAATAAATCTGGATTGAAGTGAACTGCTGATTTGTGTTCATTTGAGTCTAAAAGGCTAAAAACAACTGTCCTTGTTTAGACTGTTTTGAACAGATGGACAAAGTGAAGCAGGTCCCTTTAGCTAAAAGTCAAATTATGGACCTGTCTAAATGCTGCAGGGATGCAAACAGGTTGCAAGCAGCTGCTGGAAGCTGTCAGGGGAGGCGGAGGAGACAAACGCTGCGATGATCCCAGATGTAAAGAAGAGGCAGGTTGAATATTTAACATTTCTTCAACCCCCTACAACCATGCCACCACTACGACACCCTCCTGGACCATGGGAACCACTAACCTCCAGACCCTCCCCCTCCTCATACCCCCTGACCTCTGGCTGTGCCGCCGAGGCTAATGGGCCCCTAGATGAAGGTATTCATCTCTCGACCCCAGCTCCACTACCTCCCTTCTTCTATTTCTGCCTTACTTTACCGAGCTTTGTCACTCCCAATCTCTCTGCCATTTCCCCTCTCCATCTCTGTCCGTCTGACTGAATGCAGAGGTCAGTTCAAAAGGCTTCCAGGCAGAGCTGCTGGCGGGCCATAGAGTGCCTGTGGCTTTGAAGTGAGGAGGGATCTGAAAGGTGCGCGGCCTGTTTTTCTTTTTATATACACTTCGACACGCTTGGGGCCCCGTAATTTAAGCAGGAACGGCAATTCCTGAATCCTGTTTTGTTTTCTTTACAATGAAATCATGCTCAAACTTTTTAATAGCAAACCAGGTGTTGATGAGGACCATATGAGAAGGAAATGTGCCACAATTGTTTCTGTTTTGCCCCAAAAATCCTTCAAAGATTAGCAGTCTGGACCTATTTACACCATAAACCTATTAAGTCAGAATACAACGGCTTAGAAAGCACTTTATAATTCTGAAATAAAAAATTTTGAACAATAAAAGTGTTGATTTTTAATAGAGAAAACTGCCATAATTGCCTTTAAAAACCATTCTCCTACAACTGAATGTTTTCAAAGTGTTCACAGATGTTCTCTTGCACTGGGAAATATTTCTTACAGTTGGGACACGCTGCTTTTTCTTATGTCAAGACTGGAGTGTTATTAGAGGAGCCAGTGGAACGCCTAATTGAATCAATGACTTTTCAACATCTTTCCCTTCACATTATCCTTTAAAAGCTTATTAAAGCCTGGCTTCCAGCCTTCAGCAGCAACAAAGGAATTAATTTCTCTACAACAGCTGAATATCAAATAGTTACAGAGACTGTTTTTGCCGAATTTCTTAACTCTGAAATTGGAAATCTCAAAGATTTTCTGCAGCTCGTTTTCATCTTGCTTCACTTGATGTGAAACTTGTTAGTTTAAAGAAATGTTTTTTTTTCCTACAGGGAAAGCCCATTAGACCTCGGTGAGAAGGAGGCTGCTGGTGTCAAATTTTACTTCCATTTCCTGCAAACATGAGGATGTACTAATGACTGATTTCATGGGAACAAGTAATTAAATGCATTTTATGTGTTAAAAAAGTTGAAGAAACTATAATAATAGAAAAAAGTGGAGGATGATCGTTCTGTGTGGGAGGAAAACTATAAAAGCAGAGTGAGTAGAGGGAAAAGGGAAAGGCTAAAGCTGCTCGTTTCCATGCCTGTTGACCCTTTTGAGTACTCAAGTTCTCATCTATTGCCGTCTCCTTTCTGTTCTGTGCCTTTTGCCTCATGGGTCTGGACAGAAATGGGCCTGAGCACTCGTCTGAGCTTTGAAGTCCTTTGGTTATCAGCCAAGCGTAGCGCTGTACCTGCAGCCATCTGTGAAGGGACCGCCAGCAGCCGCCCATCGCTCCACTTCCCTTCCATGACTGAGAAGGGCCGGAGCCAGAAGGAGTGATGGACCTGGCAGTGGCACTCAGTCCACACTGGCCGGTTTTAGAGCTCATAGCTGCGTTTGTGTCAAAGAATGTGAACGCGTACGACCCAGAAACCCAGCCTCAGCCCTCTAATCTCGCCGTCTGATTCAGAACCTCGTTTTAATATCTGTCTGTAAACACTCCCTGTTCTCCCTCTCCATCCTCGCCCGCCTACAATACCTCCCTCCATCAGCAAAAAACTAGAGGTTCTGAAAGGCTTGATTAAAAAAACCAAACCATTTTTCTCTTCATGTATGAAGATTAGGATCCTTTTTTTAATGAAACGCTGGTGAATGGTGCCTTGCTGCATGCAAACTGATTTGTGTCAAGCTGATGAGGGTGATAAACACACTGAAGAACTGGCAGCTCCCTTCCAGAGAGTCCAATGTCAAACGGACTTGGTGTGAGGGGACATAATCACAAACAATAGGATTAGGAGCTGGGACAACGTGCACTAAAAACACGCTGCTGGTTTAGTTTTGGGGGTTAGAGACGGGATGACCCACCAGGAGGGACAGAGAGCGGTAGGAAGTAATGAGGGGGTCTGAAGATTTACGGGTGCGGAGAACAATACAGCTACAGTAGCCAGACCTCGTCTTAAACCCGCCTGCAACTGTGCACCCAGACACACACACACACACACACACACACACACACACACACACACACACACACACAGGCATATGCGGGAGCTTCCAATCTGGCCATCAGGCTGTTGCTGAAGTGTCACATGGGCACCATGCGTGCTGGCCAATGGCCTCTCGGCTTATCAACAAACAGAGCGGGATGGAAGGAGAGATAAGGGATAGATGTGGGGGTGGGGAAGAGGAAACGGGTGCTGGAAACTGGAGGGGGGGTCATTGGCAGATGATGAGAGATTGCAAAGTGAGCATGCAATATATAGTGTGTGAGCAAAATGCAGATCATTTTCAATCCTCGCCGTGCAATTTTATTCCCATACATGAAAAATGATTGGACATCCTCGGCGTATAGAGTGCCCCTTATGCTCCAGGAATCCCTTTGTAATTACTGCCTAACAGGAGCAAGTTAACAAAGAGCCTTATTCACTCTGTGCTGTGTAGAGGAGCGGTAAAATGTGAACCTTTGTTTGAACCGTGCGCTCTCACAGCAGATCAAAGCAATGGATGTGTCATAAGGAACAGAAACTCTCAGCATCATGCTTTCTTCTAACAGACAATAAGTGGCGACTGCATAACTTGCAGCAACATTTATCTTTATTTTCTTAGAGTTCAATAAAGAAAATATTTTAAGTTGATCAACCTCCTTCTGGGAGCTGCAAAAATAAACCTTATAAACAAAAATTGAAGTCTGTAATTAAAGCTTTAGCTTGCACAAACAACAAATTGCAATATTTGTATTCTGCATGATGAAGTTTGCAAAACAAACAGTCAATTTCTGCATCTTCAACGGTGCCAGTTATATTAGTTCCTTCCAACCAGAGCCTGGATTCGCTACACTGCCACTCCGAGCCAGAAGCAGCTGTTCCAAACAAGCGGACACCATGCACAATGTGAGGCAAAATTGCAGGGAGGGGGAGAGAAAAAAAAAGAGCCCTCACACATGCTTGACAACCGACACGGAAATGCCTTGTGTAAGCAGTTGACAGGGCCGAGGCTCCATCTCAGCCAATCCCTCTCCTGCCCTTTGATAAAAACTAACTAATGTCAGCAACTGATGTGGTCTTTCCATTCAGGGCCCTCAGATCCGGGCTTTTTGGAGTTGTTTCTGCAGGAGGTTTGCAACATATGGCAGAAGCAGTTAAAAAGAGGTTTACTGTTAGACAAAAAAAAACTGAATTATGCATCTTCTTTGCATCTCACTTAACATTTCTTCTGTTGTACTACAGGCAGTTTGGGGTATGGAAACTCAAGGATGCTGAAAAGTATTCTGCTCATGAGCGCTGGCCCTTCTGCGTCTGCCTGGCCTCTATACTAACCTGTCATTTCAGTTCTGCCTCACCCACTCGAGCCCTCCAACACACACACACAAACACACACCCTTCTGTTTCCAAAATCCTCACATCACACCTGTGAACTATTTCAGCAGATGAGAGGAGTCACACATCCCCCCTGTTTTCATATGAAGCTAACATTCATACAAAGCCTCTTCTCCTAAAAGCTTCAACAAATCAATAAACAATCCACTGATACTGGATTTCAGTTTCTGTAACGGAGCTTTGAACAATCCAAAAACAAAATCAAATAGTTTGTTCCTGCCTATTTGGAAAGTTATTGAATTATTACTTTATTTCTTATTAACAGTGTCCTCACTTGTATCTGTCTATTTGCTGACTGAAGAGCTAAACACACCACCTTGCTAATCATATCAGGAGAGAGAAACCCTCCACTGCCCCCCCGGGTCTGCCGCAGGGTGTGGCCCCGCCATCCCCCCACCCCCCCACCCCACCGCCCCTCCAAAGGCCCCCAGGGTTCTTCCTGCAATTCTAATCAAAGTTTAAAAGGCTGCAACCTTGGAGCCTGAGTCCAGGCAACAGTCAGTAAGGAAGATATCAATCAAGCTGCTCCAAACAAGCATGAAGGGAAAAGGGTGGGAGAGTTGAGAGCATTTTCTGAGAAAGAAAGTTGCCCCCCTCTCTTTGTAAATTCTCCTAAACGAGAGCAGGGCGCTTTCTCTATTCTCGGAAATCGCAAGGTAATTCTGAGCTACATTAACACATAATGGCTGTGTGGATGGATAAATCATTAATCTGCCTGTGATGTTGCGAAGCCTGTCATCAACACCACCATCAGCAGCAGCAGCTTCTGAGTCATACTTTGCCCTTTTTTTTTTTCTCAGGTGGGAATGAATGAATCCACCCTGGAATGATACATTTGGACCTGCGAGAGGCAGATCTGCAAATGTTGCCTTTATGCCTGGTGCCCAGTTCTGCAGCTGTCTAATCCTCTTGCAGACTGTGCTTGTGTGGGGACTCAGACAGATAGAGACATATGCCTATGCATGCATGAGCACACAACAACACTCATATCTAGGCAGGCAAAGAGGGCAGGCGGGCAAGAAGACAGGGTTTGTCTGAATATTAGCTTTTCCACAGCTGGGGGCTGCTGGACCTGCTCCATTCATCAGACATCCATCAAGGTGTCAGTTTGGGTTATGAGACCGGGCTCCCAGGGAGATCACACCACTACCCTTCCTGCCAGCAGGTCTGCCTGATGGCCCTCTGCCTGAGCCAAGGAGGACTAAAGATAAACAACAACAACAAAAAGTCAAACTGACTGGAAAAAAACACAATACCTGCCTCATCGTCCTTCCTTAAATGAATGATAGCTAAATGATATAAACAAACAAACAAGGGTTCCTCAACAATCTCAAGTTTAAACAATCAAGGGAATCACTTAATCATATGGATTTAAATTATTAGTTGCCCCGTAGCCAGGGGTGAGTAATTACCATAATAGCCAGTCCCATTCTACGTGAAGGGCCCCCCGAACCTATTTTCCACCGGAGACTTTGGTCATTTCCATGACTGCTCTACATAACAGCCCTCTCTAATGCTGAGGAGGACAGGCAAGGTAATTAATTCCCCCTGCTGCCTCTTTCTCTTCCCTTCTCCTCCTCTCCGCGGTGAAGGGAAAAGTCGGGGAATGTAATTTACACTAATTACCTTTTGCATAGGAGTCTCATTTCAACTTTCCTTTTCATGTTGAAAAGCTACCTCTAAGCTTCAACACCCCCTAATGAAAAAACCACTACAATATTTCTGCAGGGACATACCACTAAAGGAAGTGTTTGCAACCTCTGTTTTTATGAAGTGACTTTATTGCATCCTAAAAATGAGGACTCACTTCAACATGTTTTTTTAACTACTTTAGTTGTTCTTTAAATGATTGTTGTTTAAAGGAGATCATGGGGTTCCCTTTAATACCAGCAGAGGGACTATAGAGTAAACACAAATTAAACATGAGGCTGCTCCAACATAAATATGGGAAATATCAAGGCTCATCCAATGCATGCCAGTATTTGGTTTGCACGTTTTTTTCCTTAAAATACTTCCTCTCTGATAGGAATTTTTTTTAAACTACAAGAAATCTACGTGCAGCACTTCATCTGGATAAAATACAATGCATATAAATATTGCATAGTGCATTATTGTGCAGAGATCCATGCATTGTGCCTAAATGTAACATTTTTGGGGTATACTCTGCAGCTGGATCCTTCACAAATCCCCAAATCGTGCTCGATTGTTTGGTCTAATCGCATTGTTAAACACTTGCAACGACATTGCAAATGATAAACATTGCACATACGTGTGATTTGCACTATAATAGATGTGCAACAGCACAATGTTTTAGTGAAACATGCAGAGTCGCGTTCTCTCTAATGGATTAGTTACAGCCACAATGCTGCAGCGATAGCGAATATCATGCTCTATTTCACATTGACTTTCTTTCCGGAAGATGAATGCACACATATGAGTCAATGCAACACAGCACTTAAAGATGAGAAAGTGTTGCAGGTTTTTTTTTTCTCTCCTTTCTTTAATTGATGTAGAATAATCTGAGACAGTATCACTGACTGAGGGATGAATACAGGCGAGACTGGGACCGATCGGTGCTTCACTCCCTGCTCAAGCACAGATCTCATTTCCACCAGGAAGAAACATGAAAACAAAACATCCCTTTTAAGACATCTGGACGTATTTCCACTACAGGCTTGTGTTTGATCTTATTTTAGGAGGATTCGCTGCCATATCAGCGTTTTTGTTTTTTGTTTTTTTGCTTGTTTTTCAGCTCAGATCTGATCTGGATACAGAATAAATGCTGCGTCCTTTATATTGCACGAAACTGTGCATATTAAAAAATTAAATTTATAAAATTTCTTAAAATGATGTTGATAAAAGAGATGCAACTCATTTCCTTCACGTGAGAGCTCAGATTGTGCAGGAGGGGGGGGGGAATAAAAGCAGCCTATTTGAAACCACCTTACCTTCGTATACAGGGGCCATCGGTGCAAGGGTTTCTGTTATTCATGGCAAAAAAATAAAGCGAGCTTTCTGTTTAAAACTCAATAAAAATCTGCCATCTTGGAACACTGATGAGAGGGTCGCGGTCTCCTGCATTACTGGCCCGGTTCATTAGTGGAGAAAATGCTCATAATTCATATCCAAGGCGTTGAGAAAACCTTCAGGGATCCGAGGCGATGAGCAGGGCGACGGATCGGAGACAGGCGCCTTGTTCGGGTTAAATCCCTCCGCTGCTCCGTGTTTCTGTTGGCCCAAAAGATGAGCCACGATGACAGGTTTACTTCAGCTATTGTGCGACATGTCTGTGGAGTGAGGAGTCTCTGCAAAAGTTGCAGCAGTGGGTCGGAGCGCAGCGAGTTTGCTGTACAGTCAACCAATCGAGTGTCGAGCGAGTCGATGGGGGCGGAGAGGAGAGGAGAGAAGAGGAAGGGAGGGGAAGGGGAGGGGAGGCATCACCCAATCGAGCTCCAAATGGGACACCAGGTAAGAATACATTTATTTATATCAGGAAAAAATATCCTTCAAATCAATTATAAATATTGGCTTTCAGAATAAGATTTAAAAAATGATGGGGGGAAATTAAAAAGGAAAGAAAACCTGTTTATTAAATGTATTAAAGCTTCTAGTAGAATATCAAATATCCCAAATTATGTTTAAAGCAAAAAAAAAAATTGTTTTAATTAAAATAGAAAATGAAAAGAAATGAACAATTACCTGTGAATATTTAACTGTTTGGAACGATTTCAGATGAGAATGGTCCACCACTAGACAGAGTCAATGTAAGTCTCTATATTTTATTAAAAACATACTCAGTTTAACTGAAAATAAAAAAATAAATAACTAAATAAAAAATGTGGATGTTTTAATAAAAACGTAAACATTAATTAATGTTGGATTCACAATAAAATGTTTCCCATATCATTACCTTACATTAATTATAAACATTTTTGCCACAAATTAAATTAACTTATTATTTTATTATACTTATATTATTTTCATTGTTTTTTTTTTTTTTTTTTGCTTTGGGAGTTAAAGGGTTAAACAACCTCGTGACATCAAACAACACCGTATTAGTCAGAGTGGTGATGTTATGGTTCACTGAATTTAATATGAAAAACTCTGTATTTTTTATATACATTTGATTTTATTTCTTGCAAAATCACACATTATAGGTCTAAAATTGTTTTTACCGTAAATATAATATCAGACCAACAAGAAAGCCACCCTTATGGAAAAAACACATGCACTTAACATGTTTTTTACATGTGAACCCATGTGCAAAAACATGTGACCACATGGGAACACATGAACATGTTAAAAGTGTTCCAAATTCACACGGGAAACATGGGTTGCACATGTGTTTTATATGTTAATTTAACATGTTTTTAGATGTGAAAACATGTTCTTTCTCCCCATGTGAAGTTCACATTTTTTTGTTCCAAATTCACACGGGAAACACGTGGAAAACATGTTTTTTTACATGTAGTTCACATGTGTTACACATATTCTCACATGTGATGTCTACAGTACATGTGAAGTTCATGTGGTTTTTCTGTAAGGGCATAAAAACCTTAAAAATTATAATGTATACAATCTAACTTTGTAACTCATATTTGTCTTGTCTTTTTTTTTTACTTTATTTTTTGTAACCTGTCTTTTTGTTTTCTCGTTTAGTCTTAAGTTTGCTCGTTATCCTCTTGTTCCATTTTTGCCATCCATGTTGGACAAAAATGTACTAGTTTTTCTATACAGTATAGCACCAGTTGATAACAAAGACCATCTCAAACCACAATAGATATTTATAAAATAAATATTAGATAAAGAAACAAGTTCAATTCATATCAGGTCCAGATTCAAGCCAAATGTATGCAATAAATTCAATTAAATTTGAATAAAATTGGATTTAGTGGAAAATAAAATGCCAGTTATTCAGATTTGCCCTCCATCCTCCTGAGACCTGAACTTTGGCTTGGTGTGCATAAATAAAATCACTTTATAAGATGTTAAAAACAGCAGAGTGAGGAAATGTGGTCGGTTTACCTCCAGCAAAACTAAAGGGATGAGTCAGAAAACCCCATAAGAATAAGGTTTAGTAAAAAGGAACTTACGACTAAAGATAAACAGTATAATATTTGATTTAGTAATGCATTTATAGAATTATAGTTGCAGATTTAATCATTGAAACCACCAGGACTACTGATAAATAACCAGTGTTCTATAATGCCTGATTGTTTTTTCTATATATTGTTAGGTAATCATTAAAAGACTGAGACAACTTGAGGATAATGAGCCCTGCTTTAAGGATCAGGAGTATGTATTACAGTATCAGTGTGCACAATATCAACATCAAAGATCTGAATTATTTATTCTGAGTGAAACTTTGTGTTAAAACAAACAGCTCTGGTTAAATCCAGTTCTCTGAGTGCTGTTTCCTCCAAAACAACCAAACTGTGCTGCTTTAACGCTGCAGTTTTTAATGTGTGACCACAATCTGCATTCAATGACAGAATAATGAATATAAATTCACAAAATTAATAATGCAATCTCAAAAAACGAGTGAATATTCATCTAATCTCAGAGCGTTTGGGTTGAATGACTCTGTCAGCGTTTGGTCAGGTCTGAGAGGCTGAAGCGCTCCTACTGTATGACGACATGAGATTTGCACAGAATGAACTGGAATCGGATTACATCGGCTCACACAAATGTGAGTAATCTGTCATTTACTGGCGATCCTGCACTCGCAGCGATATGCGCGCCGAGCTCTAAATTAAAGACGTCAGTTCAGACATGCAGCCGGTTGTTAACACAGTGGCGCTCAGCGGTCTCACCTTGTGCTCCTGGCTGATAGGAAACACCTCTAAAAATACAAAAAATGCAATAAAAAGTCTCCATATATGATGGGGAAAAAAAATTAAAAATCAAGAATTTTATCTCAGATTTCTAATGCATGAGAGAGAAAAAGACAATCAGTGATTATTTGTTTTTGCAATTATTCATTTTAAACATGTTGAAGATACGAATAAACCCACTTTATGTCCAGCCTATATTTTCTAGACACTAAAACACCAAGGGGTGTAGTTCTCCCATCAGCAGCACATTGTTTATTCATGCCACTTCAACAAAAAAAAAAAAAACACTTAAAGGTTCCTGAAGGGACCCTCTGTTGGGAGGTAAACTCCTCTGGCCTGAGAGAATGTAGATGTAAGGATATTCAAACACTTTTTAGTTGATAAAATATTTAGACTCTGCTGACTCTAAACATCTCCGCTGATACACCTACTGCATGTTGAGGTAATTATTTATGTCAAAAACTATATTCTAGCGCAGTGCACTTTGTGGCTTTTTTTGTTGTTGTTGAGATTTTTGGTTTCCTGCAGGGTTTAAGAAGAGCTGCTGGTTTGGGTGTGGGTGTTTGTGTGTTTGAACAGTTCCTGTTTAGTTTTTTGGTGTATTTTCAGGTCTATTTTTGCATTCTGTTCATATTTTATTGTGATTTTTGTCCATTGTTTCCATCACTCCTTCAGTAATCAGCTCATACAGTGTTTGAGCTATTTCTGTTCCAGTCTTCAAATCATTAGTTTGCATCTTAATTTAAACCTTTTTTGGTTTTTACCGACCCTGCGTCTTTAGGTCCTCATCACAAAACCACATGATGCAGTACAAGGGGACAGATGTAATATAATGGTAAATCCTGGTCGTCAAGAGCGTCTGCATGGTTCCACATGTTCTGAAGAAGCCTGTTTGTCACCCTGGAGTCAAATCAGTTGTGTTGGAGCAGAGAAACATCTAAGACGTGCAGGACGGTGGACACCACTGTATGCATTCGTCACTGATGCTGCTAATCACCTGGTAGGAGAGGAAATATCATTTTTCAGTTGTGTTATCAAAAAACAAACAAACATGCAATTCATTATATTTATATTAAAAAATCATCTTTAATTATTGTTGATAAAGAGAATGTATCATCATGTAGGGAGTCTTGTGGACTGAAATGCATTAACAGGATATTATAACACCACAAATTCTGCTTATTCTGTCTGTTTGATGGATATGGTGGTGTGTTTTTTTTAAATCGATGGGATTAATTCTTTTTCTTTACATAATGTGTTGTATTTTTTTGTTTTTCACATCTTGTTGAAAAACTACGCCCACCACTATTAGAATACATCTTCAATCTTCTTCTATTATATTGTGATTTAAGTTAGTAATCAGCTACGGAGCATTGATGATGCTGTTCTAATCAGACCTTATATGCACAGATACCCACATTATAGAGGTGCTAAGTAACAATTTATGATAATAATGTGAAAACACTTTTTAAAAAACAAACCAAAAACACTTCATTACTAAACAAGTGTTCATACACATTGCAGGTTTAAACACTAAAAGAAAACAGAAAAGCAGCCCTCTCTAATCCTCTTTAAAATGTGAGCACATACTTTAGACATCCAGCATGTTGCAAAACTGTGAAAGTGCTCACCAGGCCTAAGTTGAAGCAGAATGCAACCCTGCAAATCGTATTTCTCAACAGTTTAAGAAACCGTTCCATTTCCATTTCCATTCCAGTTCCATTTCACCTTTCACTTCTCGCAATGTGATTTTTAAAATGTAAATCGCACAACTTGTAGAACATACGGCGTGCAGCAGGTAATCAAACTGGTGCAGTTTCATTCAGTTTAATTTTTAAATGCTTCTTCGAAGTTTGATCCAGACCCAGTCGGGGGTTCTGGAGGCTCACAAACAAGACACATGGGGAGAGGAGTCTTCACTGATTATTGCATCTTCTCCTCCTCTGCTTTCATCATGTTGGACAGTTTGGGGCAAGATCAAAAACCTCCCACAGCGATGACAACACACAGATTGATGATGAAGTGTTCTACCTGTTAGACAAACAGCCATTCATTTATTTTTATTTATTTCAAACATTCCTCATAATATCATAACACAGATTCATTTAGCTGTTTCATGTATTTATATCATGTACTCAAATACAATAATATTAATAATTTATTACATCCTTAGTCATTTCAGAATTAACCTTTTCAATTTTCTTTAGCAAAAAAACAGCAACACATTAATAATTTGCTTCTATTAAACTCTTTAGATTTCATTTAAAAGTGTTTTTATACCTTATTTGAAACAGTTTCATGTTTTTCTTTTAATAAAGAATCAAATTAGTTACTAATAAAATAAAATCTGAATTTTATATCATAATATTGTAATGTAAGAAAATCTATTTGACAAATAACAGGTCATGAACCTGATGGATATTTGTTATTTTAGGAGTGCAGATGCTAATTTGATTAAATGCATGTGTTCATCAAAAAGCTTTAACTCGTCACCATGAGGAGTAAACTGTACTTAGAGTCACTCTGTGCCTTATATGACCTTCTAATACTTGTTCCTCTAAGTGCTTCTGATTCACAGGTCACCTTTAATAACAGGCAACTTGTAAGATGTGCTTTTTTCTTTTTCCTTTTTTTTTTAATCTGAGAGAGGAAAGGAGCACACGTTGGAACAAAGACTTATTTTCTCTGTCTTGGCTCTTCCCTTTAGGCTGTCACCACGGTGGATCATCCATTTGATGCTCTCCCTTCTGAATCATCCTCTGTACCACCATCTATCTGAACGTCCTCCACCTTTGTTATTCTCTGTAAATATGAATTATTTGAACAGATATAAAAAACATTTATATTTTGCGTTAGGCTTAGAAGGAGATGGTTCTGTTTTACATGGGTTCAGCAGAGTTCTGTGGACAAGCTAACGGCTAGTCATATTTACACTCACACATAATAATAATAATAATAATAATAATAATAATAATAATAATAATAATGCATAGGTTTTATATAGCGCTTTTAACCACTACTCAAAGACGCTTTACAAAACAAAACGAAGGAAACTGTAAAATAAATTAACAGAGTTTAAATGCTTGGTTAAACAAGTGAGTTTTCAGAAGTTTTTTGAATTTCAGAAGTGAGTCAGCAGTACGAATATGTTGGGGGAGAGAGTTCCATAAGGTGGGAGCAGCTACAGAAAAAGCTCTGTCCCCAATGGTGCGATGTTTTGACGTTATTGTGTGGGAGAGGAGGTTGGAGGTCGAAGATCTGAGACACCGAGAAGGGCGATGGTGACGCAGAAGGTCAGACAGATAACAAGGGGCGAGGTTATTGAGGGCCTTGTAGGTGATGAGTAAGATCTTGAAGTGAATGCGCTTTTGAATGGGAAGCCAATGAAGGTTTTTTAGGACCGGGGTTATGTGATCTCTCTTGTTGGTATGAGTGAGGAGCCGTGCAGCTGAGTTTTGAACATACTGAAGTTTCTTTATGTGTGTGGATGGAAGACCATAGAGTAGGCTATTGCAGTAATCTATTCTAGAGGAGATGAAGGCGTGGATGAGGGTTTCAGCTGCAGTAGAGGACAGAATAGGACGGAGACGGGCAATATTTTGAAGGTGAAAGAAGGCTGTTTTAGTGATGTGACGGATGTGTGCTAGGAAAGAGAGTGAGGGGTCAAAAATGACTCCCAGGTTTCTGATCTGAGAGGATGGAGTGACTGTGTGACCATCAATACTGAGCGTGAAATCTTTGGAGGAGGAGAGAAGGGATTTGGGTCCAGTTATGATTAACTCAGATTTATTGCAGTTGAGCTTGAGGACATAAAGAAACATTTTCATACTTTGTCTGGAATTGACATTTATTTAGCTCTAAACTCAATTTGCATTATTTTATAATAATATAAGTCATTTAATTTAAAGAATTATAAAAAGTATAGCTCTTTTTTGGGGACATTTATTAAATTTAAGTTTGTTTCAGAGGTTGAATAGGGTGGAATTAGTGAACCTATAATTTATACAGAATTTCTAAAGATAATAACCTTTGAATTAAACCCCACTTTAAAATATTTGAACTATTCCTTTAAATGAAGTTGCGGTATGGTTTTGTGTAGATGCATAACTAACTCCCCCACACAATGAGCATTAGTTATATCTTGCAATATACAGTGGTGTGAAAAAGTTTTTGCACCCTTCCTGATTTCCTTGTTTTTTTTTTTTTTTTTGTATGTTGTCACACCTAATGTTTCAGATCAATTTAAATATTAGACAAAGAAAACACAAGTAAGCACACAAAAAAAAAAATGCAGTTTCTGAATGAAAAAGAAATCCAAACCAACCTGACCCTGTGTGATAACCTGGTTTTTACACTCCTGGCAACACCTTTATTCAGGTGATAACGGAGTCTCTCTCGTCTCTGTGGAGGAGTTTTGTCTCACTCTTCTTTACAGAATTATTTAAATTCAGCAATAGGTTTTCCAACACGAATGGCCAGTTTAAGGTCAAAGGTCAGACATGCGCCTTCAGGATTTTCTGGTAGTCAGCAGAATTCAAGTCGTCCAGGTCCTGAAGCATCAAAGCAGCCACAGACCATCACACTGCCACCACCATGTCTGACTGTTGGTAGATGATGTGTTTTTGTGTGAAATACAGAGTTAGTTTGACAGGACACACAACTTCCAGAAAGTTTCACTTTTGTCTCGTCAGTCAACAGGATGCTTTTTGCAAACGTGAGACGGGCCTTTGTGTTTCTTTTTAGTCAGGAGAGGTTTTCGCCTTGGGACTCTCTTTTTTATTTGTCCACCCCAGAAAAAAAATTTTTTTGATTAAATACTTTTTCTCAGCACTGTAAGAAAACCAGTGAATGTCACACAAAGTCATTAAATTAAATAAGAGAATGTATATTTACATTTTATTTCCAATGCATTGCATCAATTCAGATAACGTTAAGTTGCAGGAATATTATCGCTCCCAGTTATTCCTCCACTCATTTGGCCCTCATCATATTTAACACTGACCTCTCACTTTGTGTTTAGCTCTAACATATCAGATCTGTGCTGATTCAAACCTCCACTCTACTCAACGGCCGAGTCCCACAGGTCCAATTACCTCACACACGCTACAGCCGCGGTGATTTCCTGGTTCTGTGTGATGCATGACATCATTCACGTATGAATGGGAGTTTTCCTTTAGAAGAATTACTGTTCCCCACCTGTTTGTTTTGTTTAAAGATGTTCGAAAACACGCCTCGACTGGTTTCCCAAGCCACCTTTTCCCACATGTGGTTTGAGCAATCTGACATGTGACCAGTCTGGTTTCACTTCATGACACTGGCATTAAAACAATGATGACTTTTGTTTTGTAGAAGGCAGCATTAATACAGTATGTGAAACAGAAAGGCATTTCTGACACTATCCATGTTTTCAAAAGTCTGTTTTACCTTTTATTTAATTCTCAAACCTTAGAAATTATGAGCGACGGAAAATGAAAGACTAGAAAATGATATGTCTGTTCCCTCGAGAACATTTTACTGGAGAAATAAATACACACTCTGGTATACTTTCATTCAACAATTGGGAGAATATAATTCATGCTTTTGAATTATCATGACTACTGTAACTCCCTTTATTCCTCCTTTAACAAAGACTCCCTCCAAAACTCACTAGACCCTGTTTTACAAAATGTATTTTATTTATTGCTTTTGCTTTGTTTTATTATTTTGGTTTTAATAGATTTTTTGTTTTTATTCTTTTTATGATTACTTTTTTGATCTGGTTTTATTTAATGTAATATAATTTGCAACTGCTTTAAAAGGTGCTATATTAATACAGATTTAATGTAGCTCTGTAAGTTTAGGCAGACAGAATGGCAGCTCTACTTTGTTGAAGCAACTTTACACTTATTTGTACAGGAAAAGTGAGATACTCCTCCTGTTGTGTAGTTAACAGGATTGAATTTGTGGCACACAGCATCTGCTGGGGGAAACAGAAAAGACAGGCAGTGACGGAGTTGGGTTTAATGAGTTCTAATAAAGATATAGGATGCTAGAGCGCTCATAATTTATGCATATAGGCTTGCCATAGCAGTAAATGAATGATTCCTCAGTTTGAAACGGTTCGGATTGCCGCTGTTATTAATTCTGATGTCGTTTTGGGTTTCACAAACAAAATAACTTCAGTGTAGGACTTTCCTGTCAACATATTTCTAGATCTAGAAAGTTCAATGTAATGGTCATGTTGTACCTTTACAATAAAAGAGGTCCTGTTTCGTGCAGCTTTCACTGAATCAGTAATAAACGAACAGGGGATTTGTCTCCAAAGAGAAGCACACGAAAATAAAACCCAGTGAAAATGAAAGATGCCTATCTAAGTTGTTATATGAATGACGGTTGTTCCAGTTTTCGTACAAAAGCTGCTCTGTGGTTTCTTTGCTGATATGAAAAAGCGTGACGTTTTCCTGCCTGGTGGTTTTCAGCAGCGTAATCAGAATCTAGATCTCAATTTGGCATCGACTATCATTTTGATTGAGCTACAGAATTTTTTTTTTCCAACAACAAACAAGGCACCTAATTTACAACCCAAAGCTGCAAATGATTATCCCATATGCTTCGCACACATCAATGAGTGCAGCGCTGTTTTCAGCAAACCAAGCAATTTGTCATGCCTTATAAAATCTGGAGCGCCCTGAACTGCTTCTCTTTCTCACAGTTTTAAGCGTCTTTTCTGAGTGTTAGGCAGTTTATTTACCAAAGTGTTCCTTTTTTTGTGTTGCAACGTCCTGCTTTGTGCCTCTGTGCACGCCTGCAGTGCTTCTTGTTCTCTCCTGGCCCGTCTCGGTCTTTGGATTCTCCCGGTAGGTTTATTATTGACAAGATGTTTCGGAGTACAGGACCTCCTGGGTCACAGATGAGGGGTAGGGTCAGGGCTCCACTGGGATAAACCCACCGGAACCAAAGAACAGCTGACACGTTGCTATGGAAACAAAACTATTATGGCAAAAGTCAAATTAACCCTGAGCAATCCAGTCATATAAACATATGTAAAATAAAATACAAATCAGTGACTTGCTTTTTAAATAATCTTGTTTCTGTGACACTTGTAAAAGCTGAGTCATTATTACAGAGCGATCCTTCTAAATGTTGACACATCAAATAAAAGAAGCTCCTTCTGCAGATTTTTCTGTCATATGATCCCTCGGCTTCATACAAATCTCTTCCCTTTCATTTAGATGCCGTCACTCTGTAGTTACATGTGGTTTTGTTGACATATGTGCAACAACCTCATCAAAAAATAATAAAAAGTCTTTCCTCTCATCTCCTTTGTGCAGTTGTGCGCTGCTCCTTCCACGATGTGGAGGCTGGGATTGATTTGTAAATGTATTCCGTGTCGAAGCCAGTGGGTTGTCCACATCAGAGTCGCCTGTCTTCTTTTTATTTTTGCTTTATGCAGGTCAGTAAATATATTTTTTTGCTCACTGGCAAAACTAGCGTAGACCCACCGAGGGAGGTCACTACTGTGTTGCTAGCCGGAGGGAATATTGATGTTTTACACTACTTTGATTGCAGCGTTGTGATCAGTGATGTATTGTATATTTTAAAATCCAGTTCTCTGCATGATCATGTTTTTTTTCTGGTGGGTGTATATTTCAGGGTGGACCATATAATAAAGTTATAAAAGAATAATTTGGCATGTTTCTGGTATTTTAAAGAACCAATTCAGGAATATTAAATTTGTGTATCTATAAGCTCTGTTAACAACCAGTGTGGAGAAACAGAGATTAGTTCTGATTGGATAGCTGAGTGGATCCAGTGAGAAGGTTTTTTGCTGTTTTAGCTAAAATCTCAAACATTTCAGTACATAAAAATAGTTGTATACTTTTTTAAACCACCATAAATTTACATAATTTGTTTAATAATTTACATAAATGAACATCACCAAGAGCGATTCACCTTCTTTCCTTCAGGCACTGCATTGAGCAGCCTCAAAGCAAGGCTGAAGAGCAGCTGAACTCTGACCTTTGAGCTTTCTGTTCAGTAGAGTGTGATTTTAGATGTTTATCAATGACTTTTATTTTATTAAATGTATGACTTTGCTAACCTTAGCACTCTCCCATGTTTATAACATGCTGTATTCAAAAAGAAAAACTTGCATTAACTGAAGTCATTCAAAACGCTATCTAATAAGCATGACATTAATTGTTCATAATCTTTCCAAAGAGCTTAATTTAAAAAGATGTGAACTATATTTAAGCTGCTGAATGCATGGCCCTGAGATGAAATCTAAAAGAACAGAGTCAATTTTTGGTGAACGCCTTCAAAAAGTGCCCATATTGTTAAACCTGAGGCAGCAGAAAGTGCAGTTAACCTATACTGACAAGCCATCTGTGCTGCTGAAGAGTCCACTAAGAACTGTAGACTGTGTTTTCAGCCCTGGAAATGAAAAAATCCAAAGTTTCAATTGTCGTTCAGGGCTATAAAAAGTGGAATTAAGTGTTTAAATCTTAACTGCTTATGTCAACTTATTAGGACAAAAGAAAGAAATACAAAGAAAAGATTTTAAATACTTTATGCTTTGGATAATGGATCAGATCACTGACAAGAAAGAGAAAAGCTAATGCAGTTCCTTCCTTTCTCTTCCTCTCAAAGCCCTGTTAAGTGCTACAGCAAACTTTATTTGCAAACATGGTGCCCGCTGTGTATTGTGCACCTTAAAGAGAAACACCAGGTTTCAGCTCCTCTATTGTGGGATGAACATTAACCACCTGAGATATTGCGCTTTCATTCAGCTGACTAGAAGCCGTGCATGCCATGTGGGCCTTTAATCCAACTCGCTCGACTGCTAAAAGTGTTGTTAGTTTTTGTTGGCAGTGTTACACACACACACATGCACGCACACAGAGGCGGAAAGAAAAGAAAACTGTGTCCAGAGCGTGTAAATTCATGTCTGTTTGTGAAGGTGAAGATGATGTTATGTAACACGCCATATAATTCCGACTATGAGAGCTTTTGCTACACGCAACCCAATGTGCGTGAAAGCAGCTGTGCCCCTGATAATAAAAATGTCAGGGTTCAAGTCAGTCCAGGTCCTGGGACAAACAGAAAATCACGCCCACAGTTTCGACTTTAAACTCTCAGCTAAACCAACTAAAGGTTGTGTCCTTGGAACGCAGTCTGTCAGTGGTTTCTCAAGTGCTGCAGGCTTATGCGCCACTTTCCTGTCTAACTTTGTGTACAGCACAATCTGTGCATGCCCTGGGAAATCAAAAACAGTCCCTTGTTTTCACAGAAAGAATGCCCCTTTTACTTGATGATGAATGCTCTTTCAGTCTCCCATGCTGAAGCAGTCAGAAAGCACTAATGATTGTTATCTCGAAAAAGCTTAAATGCCTCACACACAAATAATACAAACACAATCAGTTGGTATTTTTCCCCCCCCCTTCGCAATGAGGAGACACATTTTTCCTCCCTGACTCTGGTAGGCTGGCTGGGTTTCGCACTCCTTTGCTGACTGAACCTCTGGTGAACTCTGGTGCTGTGAAAGCAGAGCAGTGGCTGAGTGATTTACTGACCCCCCTCCTTGAAACTTAGTACGTTCATATATGAGCTTGAGATCACAGGTAAGAGTGACACCTACTGGAGTATGTCGAATACATTTTTTTTTTTTAATTTGATGGATTTTTTTAAATTAATGCCACTTGTGATTAGAGCTGGAGAATAATTATGATTAAAAGTCTGATTCTCAGCAGATAAACCCGTGAAGTACAGAAAATATCACAAAGTGCTTCTAGCAGTACTTGATGGAAACTTGATGGCCTAAGATAACCTTACACACAACTAGCTACTGTTTTATTTGATGATCTGAAAGAAGGAGAGATCTTCCAGATCAACGTGTCTTGGCCAGCATGACACATTTTTCCATGCTGAGTTTTGGGGATAAAGCAGCTGATAGATGTCTGAGACACATTACCTGCAGGCACAGTCACTTCCTTTCCTGTCCTCTTAGGAGACGAGATCTTTATTTTAATTCTCTAAAACGGTGGTTATTATATGTTTGATATGAGTATTTTTATTATAATAATCCAGATTTAATGGTGAACAAATTCCTACAGCTGGAACATTCTCATAATTAAATCCCAAATAAGTTTGGCGTTTGGGAACAAGAAGGGATCAGGGATAAATATAGTTTATGCTCCATCTATCCTTCTATCCATTCATTTTTTTTTACAACTCATCCAAGGTTGGAATGCAGAGGTAACAAGTCAAAGGGAAATCCAGACATCTCTCTTCCCAGCAACACTTTTCAACTCTTCCCGGAGGATCCCAAAACTTTTTTGGGAGCAAAAAAATCCCTCCATCAATTTCTGCCTGGGGTCTCCTCCCAGTGGGAAAACTTCTAGAAGAAGGTGACCAGGATGCATCCTAATCAGACGCTCAAACATCCTCAGCTGACTCACTTTGATGACGAGGAGCAACTCATCTCTCACTTGCATTGCCTGCAGAGTCTGACTCCCAATCCAAATGGAATATTCCATCTTTTACCAGTCAAAGAAAGCGTGGAGTGCTCCATCTAAATATCTACATATTGCTTCTATTTTGGGAAGAACAGCTAAATCCTGTTGACATGATTCACAAGTCACTGGATTGAGATTTCTTGAAAATAGTTTTTGACATTTACACAAGATAATCTCACATCAGTTTAACAGAAAGTAGTTTTACTGTCTGTAATTAGAAACTTTATGAGACACAGACATATTTTTGACTTTACAACAGGAGCATCTGCACACTAAAGATCAAAGAATCTCCTAATATGAAAACAACAAAGCTATAGAATGTGACTTCACGGTAGCAACAACCAGTGGCCTTTTCCTGTTTTTCCAGGACTGGTAGGATGCAGGTCCCACTGGGAGCAAGCAACTGGATGTCTGAGTTTGACTGTGGAGCTCTTAGTGGTGATAAAATGCTCAATGTCCTGTCCAGATTGTTCAGGAATGTTGGCGAGGATCAGAGCGATCCATATGCTCTTTTCCACATCTCTCAGAGCTCCTCAGTCAGATCCCATCCAAACCAGTGCATTTCATTAGAACTGGCTGAACACGATGCCTGTGGGGAATGAAGTCTATAAATCACAGCTGAGTTGCATATTGAAATCAGCAGCAGTCTTGTGCAGAGATATTCCCCTGCAAATCTGAATCGACTGATTGCTGACGTGTGTAGGTGCACAATTTGGTTGTTCAGTCTACAGGAGCAACTCAGTGATGCGATTCAGCAATTAGTTGGAGAAAATTTGTTTCTCTTTCTCTTTGTGAGGTTGGAGGTGATGCATGGAAAAGAAAAACTATAAGATGAACAAAAAACAACACTTTTTATCACAATAAAAACAAACAGCAACAAAAAACCCTCTAAATTTATGGATGTTATGTATTATTACATTTTTTTTCTCACATTTATACAGTTTTCTGGACATTTCCAAGTTTAAACTCAAGTCATAGATGTTAAACATTTTTTCACATCAATATTAATTTATAATGATAATAAAAACATCTAACAGCTGTGATACAATCTGTGCAAATCAAAGTACAAATCAAGAGAATCTGATTCATGCAAAATTACATTTCCACAGGGTTTAAATATTTGCACGACATACTCAGAATGAACACTAAAACTATTGAGTTTAACCCTTTAAAGGGCTGGATGTTAGAGCATATTTTTGTCCCTTTAGCTTATTGAAGCATGCATTAAAGTTAAAGCAGACTCCACAAAAGTTAAATTAATCATGAAAAACCAAAATAATATCAACATTAATATTTTTACATTATCATTACCTCACACTACAGCATATATGATCTCTTATTGCCCCAAATAAATTCAAAAATGTAAAAAAAAAAAAAAAATGTCATCACTTTTTTTAACCTTCACCTCTGTTGCTAAAACAAGTAGATTAAATGATTTTTTATATTTTCAGTAGTAACGTATTCCTCCATGATTCATTTCTTTCCTCTCAGGGTATAAACCCGCTGCAGGCCAACGTTTTAGAAAGCGTGACGTTTCTAAGACAATTACGCTAGTTTATTATTTCTGACTGGACCACTGACTTCTAGCCCCACACAGCTGCGCTGAGAGTGGACTACCAGCTGTTTTCCCGACAGCTGGCAGCAGTTTGCCTTCTCTCTGCGAGTTGTTGCTGTCAGTTTCGGCACCTCCATGTAAAATGTTAAGGTTAGTAAACATTTTAGCACCTCCGTGTGAAATCTTAAGGTTCTTGTGTAAAGAAATAAAGCAGGCATCTGACCTCCTTTAATGACCCCAACTGGAGCAGCGGCACTTAAAATTAGCTCGTGTTGTCATTCAGAGCTGGAGCTGATAAATTGCACACTCGGCACATTCATTTGTTGTGGGACTGAAAGCCCATTAAATAGTTTTCTACTGGATTTGAAAGCCTCTGTGTAGCACAGGTTTTGACCTGTGTTAAAATGCTTATAAAGGTTAAAAAAAATAAAAATTAAAAAAAGGTTAAATTAAGGGATTTTTCCACACAGCAACAAATTAAAGACAACAAATTTGTTCACAAATGGATATTTATTCAAATATTTTAAAACAAGAACATTCAAAGGAAATCTGGTGAAATTGTTTGTTCCATTAGAGCCATGCTGGCAAACCATTACCTGCAGTCACATCAGATATGGCTGAATAAATAAGCAGGTAATGGTATAATGAGGGAACGACTACTGTATTATCAGCTCTGGCTTTGTTCATCCCTCTGTCTGAATATTCCTCCTTTTTACCAACAATCAGCCATCAAAAGATGAGACACTTAGAGCCTCATAGCAACAGGAAGAGGCTCCACTCCCCCTCAGAGAGCTCCTGTTGATTTCCAGCCTCGTCTCTGCTTTTACAACCGCTCTGACGTCAACGGCCATGCTTCACTTATTGTTTCTTTAGGACTGACGTGCCTTAGATACAGGGTTTCACACCAGAGTTGTGCTTCCTGTAAGAATCTATAATAGCTGTCCTTTCTCTCAGACTGCCAGCGATCGTTGAAGTCACCTACAGCTCTGTGTGTGCTGAGAGCGCTGGCTTTGTGACAAGAACCGTGGCCCCCCGGGAGTGCCCTGGCTGCAAATATCACTGATGTTCTTAAAGGTGGACGATGCGCTCTGTGGGGAAGGGATGCACAATGCTCTGTGCATATGTGTGTGTGTGTGTTGTGGGAAAGAGCATCAGCGATGACACAGGTAGGGGGAGGAATGAGGGGTAGAAAGGGATTCATGTGAGTCACAGCGAGTGAAAAGCATTCACACCGGGGTCACATGCATCTTTTGTAAGAACATAGAAAAATGAGATTCCAGTTTTCTTTGTGCACCAGGTTGATGACGCGTGCACTTCCTGGGTGCATGTGTAATTTATGATCTAATAAATCACAACCAGAAACTTTTCCTCTCATTTGCATCCATCCTCTATTGTCTCTTTCCTCTTCTCCCTCACCTCTCTGCTTTATCATCCATTTTTCTTTTTTTAGAGGCAAAACATCCCCCATTTTTCTCACCTCAGTGGTTCATTTCTGTCTTGCGTTGTTTGTGGAGGCTCAGTGGAGCGTCACTTACCGGCCCCTCGACAGATTCCAGACTCCACGCTGCAGCTGTGACTATAGAATAGATTTTAGGGCTGGCACTGCTCTGCTCCAAATTACCCACATTGCTTTCAGTGTTTAAATAATTATCTTAGCGCAGAGTTAATGGCAATAGTGGGAGGCCAACAAGATGAACACACTGTTTTTCAGCACTAAGCATGCAGGCTAGCACAAGCCCGAGATGGCCTGGGTCCCTGGGTTAATGGGGACAAGAGAGTAATATGTATCCTTAATGGAAATGAAGGCTGCTTGAGGGAGGACATTACTGTGATTCTTCCATGTGTGATGTTTTGAAGGAGTGAATGGGACCATTATTTCCCCCCATTGCTTCGTCCTGTTGCATCCATGGGGGATGGGAGGTAAATTCAGCCTTTTGTTGATGGCGTTGCCTTACACACACTGACCTTTTTATTAGGCACACCCTTACTAATACCTGGTATGTCCTTCTTTTGCCTTCAGAACTGCCTCAATTCTTCATGTCATATTCAACCAGGAAACATTCCTCAGAGGTTTTGGTTCATGTTGACATGGCAGCATCACACAGTCCCATCCATGATGTCAATCTCACATCCCAAAGGTTCTGGACCGGACTGAGATCTGGTGACTGTGGACTGTCCTCATGTTCTGGAGATGATCTGATCTTTGTGACATGGAGTATTGTCCTGCTGGAAGCAGCATCATGGGCCACATGGTCAGCAACAATCCTCAGGTGGAGTTTAAACCATGATCAGTTGGTAAGGGACCCAAAGTGGGAGGAGAGAATCTCTGGAGCATTGATACAAGGCAGGATGGATTCAAGCTTTCATGAATCCATCTGATCGAGACCATCAGACCAGAAAAGGCTTTTTTCCAACCTCCGTTTCCTGTTCTCAGCTGAGAGGATTCCTCAGACCAGACCAGCTCGTCTGGCTCAAACAATCAAGCCACTTTCAAAGTCCCCTAAATCCACTTTCTTCTCCAATCCGATGCTCGGTCTGAACTTCAGCACGTCACCTTCATAGGTTCCTCCATGCATTGAGATGCTTCCATGTGATTGCCTAAAGTGGACAGTGAGTGTTCATGCAAATTGACCAAAGGCAGCACATCAATCATCAGTTTTGTTACTATAAATATTTTAAAGTGATAATATGCAGTTTTGCTTGTTTTGGGCTCCCTCTGGTGTCCGTTTTAAATTACTGCATTAAACAAGTTACCAGATCGTTTCAGCTTCTAAACGCCAATATCTACCTGTTGAAATGTCTCCTCAGCCTTCATAGCTTTCTACAGGAGCGGTTATTTACTCTTTCAAAGAAATCAGCTGTGTTCAAGCAGGGAGAGATTGAAAAAAATCAGGAATCATGAGCTAAAAACACTCCAGCGCTAGCATAACAGCTTTGGGTTAGCCTAACCCTCGTGAGACACGTGACTTCCTGGGTACCGTGACGGCGACTGAGATCTTGCAATCGTGGTATTCCGGCTGTAATCACCAGATGGGGCTAAGTGACTTTCCATTAACTTTGTAAAGGGTCATATTAGCACATACTGGCTCAAGGAAAAAATTAAAAAATATGAAAAAGTTGCATATTATCACTTTAAAACCATAAAGAGACCAAATGTGAACCTTCCAGCCGCCACTGCAGGCTCTTTCTTTTTTCTTGCCTGAGTTGTGATAAGAGATTGTTTCATTAAGGGAATATTCATGGACGGGGAGTCCAGACTCGGTTATTGATGCAGCTCATTGGTTTTTTGCGAGCCACAATGGGTTCTCTTGATTGATTGCGCTAGACGGCCAATGATGTGACACAGAGGAACGCCAGACATGTAGAACTATGAGCAACAGTCTGAGATAAACCCCTATCGAGCGCTCACGCTCACACACACTCGCGCAGATGAGCATACTGTAAAAAGACGTCTCCGTAATGAAGACAGCTCTCTGACGGTAATGAACAACATCTAGGAGATTGGCCCTCGCACAGACAAAACAATTAATATTCATGCCTGGCTGGAAATTGAATAATAGCTGAGATTCTTGATGAAAGAGGGGAGCGCTGGGGTTTCTCGGTGAGCTGATTTAGAAAGAAAACTTTCTACGCATTAAGAGGGAGAAGAAAGGTTTGATCTACCGTCCCAAAATCATTTTCAATTTACAAAGAGCATAATCAAAGTGTTGCGTAGTTTTTCTTTATTTTGGGGGGGATATTGCAGCCTGGAGCTTTAACCAGATTTGGTTAGAGCTGATTTTTTTGGCTTGTGACTCCACGGTGCCTTTGTTTATTAATCAGAGAAGTGCTCTGCTGCCTGTGATAAGCCTGTTTATTGTGTCTGTGTGTGTGTGTTGGTGGAGCGAATGTGTGACCACCAGCCAGGATGTGGGAACTGGGGCTGAGCTAATACAGACAACGCTCAGCACACATGCACGTTCACACGCCTGCAACAAGAAGCGTTGTTATAGAGTCAGGAGCATGTGGCATCCAGCAGCACGGGGCTCGTCTCTCCCTGCCGACATCCACCTTACCGTGTTTTTTTTCCCCTTTTTTAGTCCTTCTCTCTTGCCCATCTGGACACATCCATTTATTCATCCCTGCATCTCAGTAGGCCAGCATGGGTGTCTCAGGCAGATCTGATGCTGGCATCCTCTTATCCATGTGACTGCCTCTGCACGCTTTTCCTCCTCTCTACTCATTGCATGTGCCTGCGTATGTGTGTGTGTGTATACACTCGTGTGTCACGCATGTTCACCATCTGGGGGAGCTTACTGAGCCGTGCTCAAATCAATGGTCATGTATCGATGCTTTTTTTTATTTTTATGCAGCACTTAACAATAAAAAAGCCATAAGCTATGACATGGATAATCCGTTGGGGCATCATAGACTTTGCAAAGCAATTATAACAGCTCTGCTCCTCCCTGCTTGATTTACAGATGCGCCTGCACTCCTGCAAAGCCCTTTAATACCAACAACATTTCCAGAAAGCGAAAAGAGGATTTATGGGACTGTTTGCCCCACTCATCATGCACTATCTCATCTCCATTTTCAGGGTTTTGACTGATACAGAGTTGAAGTGACATCATTAATAAACGGAGTGACTTTAGATCTCCCCGGAGGCTAAAATGTTGGGTGTGTAGGTGTTTTTAATATTGTCACATATCACTCCTCACAGTCCATCACAGCAGATGTACTCCATCTAATTTCACCAAACCCTGTTATTGCATGGTTTTATGTGGGTTGATAATATTGTTTGTGGATTTGCCCACAGCTTGCCCACCTGCCGATTATAATGCAGGATTATTTATGAAGTAAAGCAGCATGAAGTCACTGTCAACAGAGTGTAATTATACAGCACCCTAAATTGGCCTTGTGTGGGTGACTTGGATATAAAACATAAATCTCAACACAACATGACAACAACAGCATCCTGTTTTCTTAAAACTTTTGTTTGCAGAATGCCTGCTAGATCTGATGCTTGTTGTTTCACACAGATTGGGTTTTTATACCTACAGAAATTATAAGTTGTCAGCATACCCCACATAATTAGCTCAAACTATGACTTAATTAAAAAATGTATTTTACTAAAAAAGGCAACAAATATATTTTGGAGTCACGTTTATTAAGAACCTCTTGTTTCCAGTCTGACTCATTACAGATGTTACTTTATTTTAAATAAATCTAGCACATTTTAATGCATGCTTCTCAAACACTAAAGTTGATTCCAAATACTTGTTTGTTCTGTTAAAACTGTGTAGCAAAAATGATATTACGCTAAATAAATATTAACACAAAATAATCTCTCATATGCTTTGTTATCTGGAGTTATATTTACTAAATCTCTACTCCTTACAGCAGTATGTCCTGATACATTAGACCCGTCAAACTAAAAGATGTGATGCAAATGTTGATTATTTGCACATTTCACATGCTGGTTTTAGGAGGTTTTGCATGCATTATCAATAAACACATAGCACAAAAAGCTATGATTTTATCAAAATCCTTCAGCGTTTGTGTAGATTGTGGATATTTTCCAGATGTTTTGACAGTTATGACACATTTACCAGCGTTTTATGTCATCAACCCATGTGATGATTTAACAGCTGATCTTTAATGCGATCTTAAACCAGTTGTCATAACGATATAACCTGCTGACCGACACAATAATGTTTTGCCTCTGAAAAATCATTATTATGAGTTTTAGAAATGAGGAGCAGAGGATGCATTCAATGACCCCTTTTATGAGCCTCCATCTTTACTACAATTTAAATAGACTTGAAATTGGGAAGAACTAAACTAAGATCAAAATGCTTCCATTTGTTCTGAGCTAAATGAGTAGACACAGCTCCCAGATGTTTGCTCTCATCCCTCTCCTCCTCTTCTCCTCCTGCTTTGTACAAATCCAGGAGATGCATCTTCCAGAGAGAGTTGTTTCTCACCTCTGTCTCTCTTTGGTAAGAGAGGAGTGTCTCTTTCTCCCACTCGCTCCATCACTTTCTCGCTCTCTGTCTCTCCCATTATTCCTCCGTCTTTCTACCCCCACCCCTGTTGCCTTGTTTTGAGGTTCTGGTTCCCAGAGGCAGACTGCTCATCCCTCAATAACTCCAGCTGGCTCCCTGCGGTGCTGAGCTCTGTCCTGCACCACTCAATTACTCCCCTCCATAAAGACATACAGATGGGCTGGGGTTTACACACACACACACACACACACACACACACGCACCCACACAACTCCCTGCATGCACCCACTGCCAATAAACACTCGCTTGATGTTGCACACGGTCGCAGAAGCACATCTGTCTGTGCACACACGAGTTCATCAGTGAGCGAAGCTTCCTCTGCAGGGTCCTCAGTGTCCTCTTTTACCCACAAATGTAAAGAAAGACAAACATTTCCTCATTTCTCTGTTTGCTGCATTGGAAACTTCTACTTTTTATTGTATTTTTCCTCCCCCTTATCACATTGCCTTTCCCCTTTTCCATCACTCACTGTGCATCCACAGGCGGTAAATGAGAGCACACTGCAGACTGGCTCACCTGCTTTTTAGCTGCTGTTCAGCAGAAAACAGTTCTAAGTGCGTCTCAGACTTACAGTCAAAATCACCAGAAAAGGCTGCAGAACTCCTGTTGAATCTCAGAAAAACAAGTTAATTTAGGTCTGAACCAGGGCTTATTGTGGGCATTTCATGCATAAATGCAAACCTGCAGACCTAATGAGGATAAATGATAGTTAATTAAATGATATCATATAAATAAACATCCAAACCGCTTTGAACTCACCCTTTTCCCCCCATGTTGGTAGTTACACTTGTCACTTCAAGCTCAGAGGTCTGGGATCTTGACAGCTCTACCTTGGCTGTTCCTGGAACTGTGCTTGATCTGTGAGGTCATTCCTGGGATCTGTTGCATCCATTCCCTCAGAGTTTTCCACGCAGGCTGATGCAGTGATTTCAGGGTTTCAAACCTCGATCCAGACAACCTCCAGTGACTGTGGTGCGAGTGAGAGACAGAAATGATGCTGGCCCAAATTAATTCATAAATAATGCCTTTGCTGTTGGGGGAAATAGGACATTCTGATGAGAAGTAGGGTTCTGGAACAGGATGTTTATGGACGAGAGCATATACAGTACACTTTATTTATAAATTCTGCAGTTTAAATTAATCTTGCTTTAAAATTTGTGCACAGCTTATACTCTGTTGAACTGTTTAAAAGAGATAAAAAAAAACAGTTTAATTTCTGCTCAGTTACCAGCAGTAGTGATAGAGTAGCAGTAATTAAAGTCTTCAAAAATATTAATTAACCAAACTCAAGCCTCTTTTCAACAACTTGCATCAGGTTTCTGTTTGAAATCATTAAATTGTTCAAAACCTTTTTTCTTTTTTGCTGAAAAGGTTACATCAGCTTTTCCTCACTAGGAAAGAACAAAGACAGTGAGGTCCATCTGCTTCAGAATATAGTCGTCATGTGATTCAACTCAGATTAGCATTTCTTCACTGCACACCTCATTTCTGATCAAACTAATTATCTACCACTCAAAGTTTATTTACCTAACCAGTGAACATTATAATACGGTGAACATTATGTTAGAGATGATTCGTTTTGCTTGCATCTTCAACCTGAAAAGTAAATGTTTCTCCTCTTTGATGTCCTTTGAGCATCAGTTACACAAGACTGAATCGATCAGTTCCATAATGTTTATTCATCATTCCATAAAAATCTGTCTTTGGATTTGTGATTCTTGCCCCTGATGTCATGTTTTTGTTAGGATGGAGGTGTAGGATGTGTTCTTTATCTCTAAGGGGTAAAACATTCAGTTTTTTTCTTTTCGTCGCCAGATTTAAATTCTCCGTATTTAACTAAACACAGCATTCTGTGGACGATGCTCATTTCTCCCTTTATATTTACTGATAGTTGTCAACAGCCTTCATGCTAAATCATGTTTATATTCTCAACACAACTGTTTGTGTGGCCTCACATTTGTTGATTTAACCGAATTCAAGTGAAGCATGGCATTTAACACACACACACACACAGAGAGATACACACATCCACTTTTTCTCCTCTCTGCAACACACTTAACAAACTCCAATGCACAAACCCACGTGCACGCACAGACCTCTCCGCTGCAGCAACAAGGGAAACAAACATCGTTTCTCACCCAGTCTGTGGCACTTACACTCACATTAGACGCCAACCGCTGTGTCTCTCAGAGCCACAGAACACAATCTATTAAACACAATAGCAGCAGCAGCTTCAGTGTCAGACACGGAGCAACAGTGAGCCACGTACACCACCACGTATCCACGTTGGTTTTTATCTGCTTAATGAGCACTCCTGCTGAGAGGATCCCACACCAAATGTTGTTTACATGAACACGTTTTACAGTTGTTCTGTGTTTCTGCAATTTTCTTTCAATTATTTTCAAGAGGTCCTATAAATCCCGGGTTCCTTTTTAATACAGAGAATGTTCTGTAGGTGCAGGATGGTAGAAAATCAAACCTTTTTGCGTTTTGAAGATTGTGTGTTTTGATTTAAATGCAGCAACGTCCTGGACAGATCTAATGTAGCGTCTCTCCACTTGTTCAGACACGCTGACCTTTGCCATGATGCCAGGAAGAAGGTGAGTTGGTCAGTTTGTCATTGACATGCCTGTTCATAAAGCAGCTGAGCTGATTATGAAATACATCTATTTTTAGTTTGTGGAAGACAAAGCAGAAGAGGACACAGGACTTGTGAGCGATCGACACAGAGTTTGTAGATTTGCGTGTACGATGTGATGCATGCAGGATCCGTGTCTGTCAGTTCTGACACATGCAGTTATAATTATCAGACTGTCATTAAAATGACTCAGTGTGAGAGCCTGGCAGGCTTCTTTATTGCCTGATTTAATCTATGACTGGTTCACATCTCATTATTAATATGGTAATGGATCTCCTTGAAAAGATTAAGGGATAGAGTGGTTGATGGAGACAATCAAAGCTATTTTAGATTTTAGAATCAGAGCTGAGGACGTGGGGAGCTGCAGATTAAAGCTGTGACGTTAAATCCTGCATGTTTTTTTTTTTCAGGTAAAACACAACCAAATATTAAATATTTCTTTCAATTTTTAGTTTCATGTGCAGAAGTTCAGTGCAAATGCTATTGGACTGAAAACTACCAGCTTTATTTGTTGTGTGTACAAGCTTTTCCTCCTGTGAGGAAAACTATCAGATAATTGGCCTTTTATCAGTATTTTTACAGAGCTGCTGCTGTACTCCAACTCTAAAACTCCTCTTTTCTTCATTCTCCCTTTGTTTCTCTCTGTAGCAAACAAAGTCCTGCACAGGAGTTCTCTACGCTAAAACTGTCACATGACCAATGTTTCTGTTATCACATTGCACACATGCATTCAGGAGATATGCTTTTGTTGCCTGTTTTATTTTTTATTAATAAACCTCCTGCAGACTTTCTCTGATTTTAACCATTTAGGGATGAAAACATTCAGCTCATTCAGGACTAAACACCTGTGACTTTAAGTTTTTTTTTTTACAGCATTTGCAATATTTAACTTTTTGCCCATAGAAAGTGAATACAGTCTTTCAATCCTTATTCCACATAAAAACATTTAAATTTGAAACAGGTCTGAAGCTATTTGGAGCCAGTCTCTATTTCTTGACGCGTTTTATAGTTTTATAATCTCACTTCATAAAGTTTTTGGTCAGTTTTTGATTCATAATGGGTTTCTACTGGATGATGTCACAAAAAATCTCCGCTTTCACATCTTTTGTAATATTTGTATAAATTATAAATCAGAATACAGGATTGTTTATCTCCTTTTGTCCGTTGTTGCTGCAGAACATATGGTTTTCTCACAAACTGCACCAGAGTGCAGAAAGCTCCAAAATATTTTTACCAAAACTGGAAGACTCACGTGTTTTTAGCTGTTCTGTCTCCTACATCAGGAGTGTCCAAACTGTTCCAGACAAGGGCCAAAATCACCAGGTTAAAAGTCCTCAGGAGTCCACAAAATTTCAATTTTATGAAAAAACACAAAATATGTTTTTATTGTGAATTTTGTTTATTTGTACTGAATGCAACATTTGAATGAACAGAACTAAATATTTGCTTTCTTGTAAAAAAAAAAAAAGATCCATAAATCTTTGTAAATAAAAACAGGTTTCATGTAGGTTTTAGTGTCAAATTTCTTGGATTTGATTGGTCGATTGTTTTCTAGTTTCTTGGTCTTGGGAATAAATTTGAATCCATATTTAGTCACGCTTTTTGTGCTTTGTAGTAAAAGTCGATGAAGGTTTGAGGATTTTTTAAATAAAAAAATTTAATTAAAAGAAAAAACTTGAATAACAAAAGTTGGACTTAACCTTTAATATCTAAAAAGGATTTTTAATTCAACTCTAACATTTTCTAAGTACATCAACCGCCTGATGGAAGACTAAATTCTACCATTCTCTAAATCCGGGCAAGGGATACACAAAATCACTCCGAGGGCCACAAGTGGCCCCCGGGCACACTTTGAACATACCTGTCCTACATCAAACTGTAAAAGCTCAAAAATTCACACATAACCAGTAACCACACTGGTTTCCTGTCTCAGGAATCTGTTTCCAAATGAATTAAAGTTCTGTCACAGCTAAGCCTGAAAACCTTTCTGTGCAATAAATGAAATGAAACAAAATTTTGCTTAATTCAAATTTCATCTGCTTTGTATTTAGTAAACTGGTTAATTATATTAGGCTAATAATATTATGTTATTTTCTGTTGGTTTTCTGTTACTGGTATTGGCTATATGCACCACTCTGCTCTCTAAATTTGTTTAGCCTTCTCTCTCATGGTGAAATCAAACACTCCATGTTTCAGCAGGTTGGATTAAACAATATAATCTGAAACATCTGCAGAATATTTTCATCCAACTTTCCTCTAAGAGTTTCTCCTCCTCCAGCTGTCTCTTCTTTTGTCTTTAGTGACGCATTCCAACCGTGTCAAAACCACTTAATCCCACCAGTTACCCCACAACCCCACCCTTCATAAACACTGAGACACACACACACACACACACACACACATACGCACACACACACATACGCACACGCACACACACACCTATACGGGTTTATGTGGTATAGCTGGACCTTTTTCCCAAACAGGCCCGGTGGTGGTTTACATGGACTACCCTTTCCAGAGGTCCTAGACCAATGAGAGATGGATAAAAATGCTGCAAAAAATCTGAAAAAAATTCAGCTCACTTTGGTGTGTCTATACACACAACACAGCGTTTTTTACAGCACCCTGACTGTGCTGTGGTTTGTATGGGCCTTCTTTTTGGTGGTTTATGATAACCACAATCAGGCACTATGAGGACTTTAAAGGGACATTTGCATCATATTTGGCGCCATCTAATTTGCATATATACACACCTGGTTTATGAGGACCAAATATACATTAAGGGGACTTTAAAAGGACAATTGCAAAACATTTAAAAATCTCCAAATTAGCATGAGTACACAACCTGACACCAGTCAGCATTAACATAACTTGTCATTTATTTGTAAAACAAATATAGATCAGACATTTAAAGCCTTTTTTTTATATAAGTACAAACATTTAAAGAAAAACTGTCTTCCCATAATAACAAAATAACTATAATTTTCACAAACTAAGTCAAAATTGTTGAAATGCTTTTCAAAAAAACTTAAAAGTTTGTTGAAAACATAAAAAACCAGAGAAATACCTCTCAAAAAACAAAACACTAATATATTATTATAAATGAGAAAACAATATGACACATAACTATGTCATAATCCATCTTTGCTTCAGGGATTGCCTGTTGGCAGTTATTTCACAGTTTCTCACAAAGTCTCTTGTATTTTGCACTGTTCTTTGACCTAAGACAGGGTTCTTAGCCAACCTACAATGACTGTACTCAATTTTAGAGGCCAGTTTTCCTTGACTTAAGTGTGTAACGTCAGCAAATACGTTATATCCTCTGAACTTTGACCTTTGTTGATCATCACAACAATAACCCATCTTTTTCCCAATAACTTGGATTAAAATGACTCTTTTATTATGTTGTAACTAGGGATGTCCCGATCCGATCACGTGATCGGAAATCGGCCCCGATCACGTGATTTTGGACTGATCGGAATCGGACGTCACCTCCCGATCTTGACTCGGGTTTCCTCTTCATGCGCACCGCCCCGCCAAAATAAAAGCCGCTATGCCTTCAGAAGGAAGTTTGGGTTTTTAAATATATGTTAAACAATCTAAAGCACATGGGATTTATATATAGTCTATATTTGTGCACTTATATTAACCATAATCAGAGTCTGAATCAGTTTCCGCCGGTCCAGGAGGAGGGAGGGGCCGGGACCGGGAGACACGCGAACTTATCCAGCAGCGACCGAGTTCGCTGCTCTCTCCACACCCGCCGGGACTCGTCCTCCCCCTGAACAGAAAGCAGCCAAGCACCGACGGGAGTGCTCGATCTGGAGGAGGCGGCGAGGCCGGCGTGGAGCGAGTCATCCCCGCGCTAACTCGTTCTCCCTACGCCGCGTCTCCCTCCAGGCTCAGAGGAGATTCTGCTGAGTGCTGCAGGTACATCACGTCACAACACCCGCCCTCCGTCGGGAAATAATTGAGCGATGTTAAGATTTTTAAAAAGCGCTTTCTGAGGAGGAGTTTCCTGATTAAATGTCAGTCCAAAACGATTTCTCCAAATAGTCTAATGAAGAAGTTGTTCAGAGCTCAGAGGATAAAGCAGCAGGAGGAGTGAAGGAGGAGCTGATGACTTAAGAAATGATCAGGTCATTGTCAGTTAACAAGTTTGTTCTTTCTGGGCAAAAAATGGACCAGAGTGTTAAAATAATGTTGACATTTTTTCTGCACCTGAACAGCTGTAGGAAAAAAATATTTTCCTCAAAAAGTTACTTCAACCACAAACTAATTTTGTGCACAGAGAATTATGTTTAAGTATTTAAACATATATGGATATGATAGAATATACAGATGGATGGATTTATGTCTGCAGCATGACATCATTTTCTTACTTGTTTGTTTTTATTAGTTAAACATCGACAAAGTAGAACTCAGAAGCAGCTTGAAGCAGAAAGTGTGAGTCTGTCTGTGTCTGGAGGCATTATAAAGTTGATCACAACAACATATTAAAAAGATCGGATCGGGACTCGGGATCGGCAGATCTTCAAAATCTAATGACTCGGACTCGAGGGCAAAAAAACCTGATCGGGACATCCCTAGTTGTAACCTGAATCAACATTCCTTCCAGGATCCGGTCGTGTCGGAAGACCCAGAACACTTTCTTTAGTTAATAATTAAACTTAAAGACTCTTTGATGTTTCATTCTAAAGGACACTACCTTTAATCCACTGTCCAGAAATGTCTTAATATGATTCATTCATTTTCTTCCAGTATTAATGAATGTTGATGTTGCATCAGTATTATTTCATGTTTCTACTTTTGCTAAAAGGTTAAATCATATAATTCCTTTAGGGTTAATCTGGGGTCCTTAATGCCGAGAGCCACGTGACTTGGTAAACTCCTTCCTATAGGGCCACGCGTCAAAAAGAAGCCATGTTAGACTTCCAGCCCGGAAGTCCCCCAGTTCTCGTTCAGCCAGCAACGAGACGAGAAGCGACCGTTTCCTCAGCTACACGGTACGCTCAGGTGCCGACTCTCCCTGCGGGTCTCAAACCCCCCGTTTAAAAGTCGATGTCATCTTCCCCGCTCTAAGCTAGACACCATCCGTCTGCTTCGTTTTCGCCTGCCATGGGGAAGAACCTGCGAGCCTCCCCTCCCAGCCGGACATGGGGCTGCTGAACCGACTCTCGGGCTTTTCCGTGCCTTGGGGCGACCTCACCAGCGGCCTCAGGGATCCGAGGACCGTCCTGGGCACCCGACCCACAGACGACCCTCCTGGCCATGCCGAATCGACCCACGGAGCGATCTCAGCAGGTACCAACTCTAATCTGGTAAAACTGAGGCTCTTGATAAGTAAACTCCTGCTAACTTAGTCTCACTCCCCTCATAACTAGTTCGGTAACTCCCTAGATATATCTTATATCACAGGCTCTCGTCATTAACTCTCAGCTTAATGCCATCAGAAGAACTTCCTAAGATGCAACTCCTACCTCATATCTCTGTCTGTTCGTTCAATCTGTTTGTTTAATAAAATAAATGTAGTATAAGTATGCCTACGGTTCATATCTTTCAGGTATAAGGTGCGTAAGTCCTCCCTTTCAATATCAACCGAATCCAGAATCTTAGAAGTATCCCTGCATAACAATTAGATTAGTGAGGGTATCTCAGCATAGCTCAGTGTAAACCCTACCAAACTAAGCCAATCACTTTGCGGTGGTGTGTGTCTATTATAACTATAAAAACAGGTTATAATACACTACATGTGAGTTCTGAAATGTCACATTATAGCAGCAACTTCAGCATGTGACCCCAATTTCTTTGACACTCTTCTGGGTTCTTGGCTGGAGTTTTTTTTTTCTTTCTGCAAAACAAAGAAAAAAGGCATATTAAGTAAGTAAAATTATTTATATAGTGCCTTTAGCAGATAAAGAAAACATCACAACAACACATCAAAATACTTTAAAATAAAATGTATCATTATACAAATAATAGTATAAGCAAACTTATAAACAAAATCAAATGCCTCTCAATTTCACTGGGACTCTGCTTAAATACATTTTGCAGAAGTATTTTGAGTACTGCTGTCATGTGATGTTAAAATTGTGTGATTAATTGATTCAGATTCATTTATTAATGACCACACAACAAGTTGGTAGAATTTGTTTCTAGTACAGCAAAACATGCTCAATTGTCTGTAATTAATTAATCTAATTAATCTCATTTTAAATCTAATCTATAAATAGCTGAGGAAAGCCCACATCTTAAGGTATTTTCATTTAAATTCATTAAATGATTGTGTCAGACCTATAGTTTGAAATATAACAACAAAAAGTGTCTTTATGAAGTCAATTTAGATCTGAGTTGTTCATTTTAATTTACACTTCCTGTTGTGGGGCTTAGCTAAAGAGGACTCAAAAAGGTCACGGATGCTCAGTGACACTGGTGTCATAACGCCGGCAGTGTGTTACATTGCAGAACCCAGTGTGGAGTACATGATCTCTTCCTGAAAGTGCAGGGCTCTAAGGAGTGCCACAGGGCTGCTCAGTGACACACAAACGCTGCCAGCAGCCCAGCCCACACACACCGCTGTAACAGAAGCCCACATGCAGAAATAGTAAAGATATAAAAAATGTGATTAACACAATTTTTAAAAATAAAGCATTAATTATGGCTGTAGTTAATCACAATTAACATGTTAATTTGACACCTCTAATTTTGAAATCCTCCACAAAGTCAAAAAAAACAAATATTCAGAGTCAAACTTCCACAGTCAAGGAGCCAAACCCTGACAGGCCTTGTTCCCCTTAGTTTTGAGTCTAGTCTGAGGAACAGCCAGCAGGTTTTCAGATAGAAGTCAAAAGTTGCATGAGGCAGTGTGTGAAAATGGAAGCTTCAGAGCTCTATATGTTAGTACGAGCACTTTGAAAAAGATTCTAAATTCTATAGGGATCCATAATGAAGAGTGTAAAATCAGGGTGATGTGAGTTAACCTGCTGGGGGAATTCAATGCTCATGTGGGCAATGACAGCATGACCTGGAGGGGCATGAATGGGAGGAATCGCACGGCCAGTCTGAGATTGAGTAGTGTTCTGTTATTGGACTTCTGTACAAGTCGCAGTTTGGCCATAACGAACACCATGTTCAAACATAAGGATGCCCATTGGAGGAGGAGAACTGTCAATTGATTACCACCTGGTGGTGAGCTGGATCAGATAGCAGGGAAAGATGCCGCACAGACCTGATAGATCCAAACGTGTAGTGAAAGTATGCTGAGAACNGGGAGGAAAGCAGCAACTTGCTCACACTGTTTACAGTGGGGACCAGGAGCTGTGATGTCAACTGGGGCTATAGTCATGCAGTGGAAGAAATACTTTGAGGAGCTCCTCAATCCCACTGACACGCATTCTTATGAGGAACCAGAATTGGGAGACCTGGGGACGGACTGTCCAATTTCTGGGGCAGAAGTCGCTGAGGTAGTCAAACAACTACTAAGCAATGGAGCCCCGGGGGTGGATGAGATCCGACCTGGGTATCTCAAGGCTATGGATGTTGTAGGTCTGTCGTGGTTGACACGTCTCTGCAACATTGCGTGGTCATCAGGGGCAGTTCCTGTGATGTGGCAGACCAAGGTGGTGGTCCCCATTTTAGAGAAAGGGGACCAGAGGGTGTGTTCCAACTAGGGGTGCAACGGATCATCATCGATCCGTGGTTCGTACGGATCACTCTCTACTGTTCGGAACGCACGTGGTTCGCGGTTCATGTAGCGTGCGTGCGTTGCTAAATAATCCCCAACGTTCTGTTCTCACGCGCTCTGAATCTGCAGATAATTCCCTCTTAGAAAGGCTTTCATTTTGCATCACGTATATAGAGGTTAACTCTGTTGGCTTCAGCCGTTTTAGAACACCAGAACGAAGGATCCCTGATCAATATCTGATCCAGTCTCTGCTGCGCGCTGCCTCTGATTCCTCCGTCTCTCTCTCCGTCAGCTGGAAGCTTTCTGATAGACAAACTAGATTCACCTATTTCTGTCTAAGATAACGTTATGTTGGGCTTTTATACGAGCTAATAAACGTTAATATAACCAGAGTTCAGCCAGGAGCCACAAAGCAGCGCCTCGTTCTTCACGCCCCTCCGCGCCCCCCAGCTGTGACCGCTAGTCTGACAGAAGCAGGTCTGTGACCCTGAGGTGCACATATGAGTATATCTCCCCCATTAATTAGTTTTAATATCATTCAAAACTTTATTGAAGCATCAGGTTGACATCTTGAGTTAAATGCAGTTTGTATTTATGAGGATTGAGCATAAAAAAGTTGCTCAGTGTTTTAGAAAATAATGAGAGAACAAAGTTTTTTGTTTTTTCTTTTTCATTATGCTGATCCGAAAATTGATCCGAACTGTGACTCAAAACCGTGAACCGATCCGATCCGTGAGTTTTCTGATCCATTGCACTCCTAGTTCCAACTATAGGGGGATCACACTCCTCAGCCTCCCAGGAAAGGTCTACTCCAGGGTACTGGAGAGGAGGGTCCAGTCGATGGTTGAACCTCAGATTTAAGAGGAGCAATGTGGTTTTCGTCCTGGTCGTGGAACAGTGGACCAGCACTTCACCGTTGCGAAGGGTGATGGAGGGGTCATGGGAGTTTGCCCAACCAATCCACATGTGTTTAGTGGATTTGGAGAAAGCTTATGACCGTGTCCCCAGGGGCACCCTTTGGGGGACACTCCAGGAGTACGGGGTGGATGGTCTTTTGTTAAGGGCCATTCAGTCCCTGTACCAGAGGAGTGTGAGTCTGGTCCGCATAGCCGGCAGTAAGTCAGACCTGTTCCCAGTGAGGGTTGGACTCCTCCAGGGCTGCCCTTTGTCACCGGTCCTGTTCATAACCTTTATGGACAGGATTTCTAGGAGCAGCCGTGGTGTGGAGGGTGTTGAGTTTGGTGGCAGAAGAATCTCGTCTCTGCTTTTTGTAGATGATGTGGTCCTCCTAGCTTCATCAGGCTCTGACCTTCAGCTCTTGCTGAGGAGGTTCACAGCCGAGTGTGAAGCGGCTGGGATGAGGATCAGCACCTCCAAGTCTGAGACCATGGTTCTCAACTGGAAAAGGGTGGCTTGCAAACTCCAGGTTGGGAGAGAGGTCTTGCCTCAAGTGGAGGAGCTTAAGAATTTCAGGATTTTGTTCATGAATGAGAGAAGGAGGGAGCGGGAGATCAACAGGCAGATTGGGACAGTGTCTGCTGTGATGCAGACGCTGAACCAGTTTGTTGTGGTGAAGAAGGAGCTGAGCCAGAAAGCAAGGCTCTCTTTTTGCTGGTGGATCTACCTCCCAATCTTCACCTGGTCATGAGCTTTGGGTAATGCCGGGCTCAGCCTTAGAAATAGGGTGAGGAGCTTGGACATCTGGGGGAGTAGAACCTCCTCGATATTGAAAGAAGCCATTTGAGGTGGTTCAGACATCTTGTTAGGATGCCGCTTGGACACCTCCCCGGGGAGACATTTAGGGCATGTCCTGCTGGCAGGAGGCCCCCGGGCCGAAAGTACATCTTCTTCAATCTGTCCTGAGAACGCCTTGGGGTCCTGACAGAGAAGCTGGAGGAAGTGATTGGGGAGAGAACAATCTGGGATTCCCTGGTTGGGATGCTGCCCCTACAACCTGGACCTGGATAAGTGGAAGAAGGCGAGGCGAGTCTGGCTTCTGCATTCTAATTGGCTAATAGGCCTAAGAGGAATGGTTTGTTCAGACCAGTAAAAAGAGCATTACAGTAGTCGAAATGTGAAAAGCATGAATTAATTTCTCCAGATTTGCAGTTGAAAGCATTTAATGAAGCTTTGAAATGTTTAAGTGAAAGAAACAGGAGGGAGAGATGGGTTTAATGTGCATCAAAGCTTAAACTTTAATTTAAAGCTAATTAATTGTAACTTAAAGCTAAACCTAAAGCTTAACATGGTATAACTTAAACCTAACCTTCTACTTGAACCTTACTGTGATGAAGGAGTTTGAGTACCCCAGTGACCCTAAGGGCTATGTTGTCTGGGGAACTTGTGCTCCTGCTAGGTGCTCAGGTGAAGGGTGAGACAAAGAACAGTTTAGAGAAGTCTACATAGAGTTAAAATCAGAGAGCCAGAATACCCACGGTCCCACCCTGGAGCCAGGCCTGTGGTTGGGGCCCATGAGTGAGCACCTGGTGGTCAGGGTTTCACCCATGGTGCTCGGCTGGTCCCACTCCAAACTGGTTACATGGGCTCATCCAACTGTGGACCCACCTACCATCTGCAGGAGGTTAGGGTTTAGGGCATGAAGGGTCCGGTGCTTTGTGGATCAGGTAGCAGATCCCAAAAAAAGAGTGAGGGTCTACTGGGAACACCTGGCAGAAGAACTAGCCAAGATGGTCTACAATTTCCATCTTGAGAGCAGTGGGAGACATCAAGTTAGACTGGGCCCTGTTCCGCTCTGCTTTTTGAGGTAGCTTTTGAAGCTGTGGTTGTAAGGTGGCTGGTGCCAGTCATGGCAGTAACCCCTGTACATACTGGTGGACACCAGTGGTTAGAGGAGCCATCAGGTTGAAAGATGAGGCCTACAAGGCATGGTTGGTCTGGGGGTCTTCTGAAGCAGCAGGCAGGTTCTGGAGGGCCAAGTAGGGTGCTGCAATGACAGTTATTAAAACAAAATCTCAAGTGTGGGAGGAGTTCAGTCAGGTCATGGAAACAGACTATTCAAAGCGGTTGTTTTTTTCTTTTTTCTTCTTCTTTTTTTAACCCTGTGTCCTGTTCGACTGTATAGCAAACAGAATAGATGTCTGAGTGCCAGGAACAAGCCCAA
>SSNR01000020.1:3931054-3960106 GCA_006937965.1 Callopanchax toddi | reverse complement strand
GGTCCTCCTAAACCACAATGTGGTAATAGACCACCAAACACACACAGATACACACACAGACTAAGAAGGCTTATTACATGAAAACCATCACATCAGATGGTCCTGACAAACCACTGTCCATATAAATCACATTACACTAATACACACAAACACAGTCCACGTATACCCTGTGGTCCTCCTAAACCACAATGTGGTAATAGACCACTAAACACACACAGATACACACACAGACTAAGAAGGCTTATTACATGAAAACCATCACATCAGATGGTCCTGACAAACCACTGTCCATATAAATCACATTACACTAATACAAACATAGTCCACGTATACCCTGTGGTCCTCCTAAACCACAATGTGGTAATAGACCACCAAACACACACAGATACACACACAGACTAAGAAGGCTTATTACATGAAAACCATCACATCAGATGGTCCTGACAAACCACTGTCCATATAAATCACATTACACTAATACACACAAACACAGTCCACATATACCCTGTGGTCCTCCTAAACCACAATGTGGTAATAGACCACTAAACACACACAGATACACACACAGACTAAGAAGGCTTATTACATGAAAACCATCACATGAGACTGTCCTGACAAACCACTGTCCATATAAATCACATTACACTAATACAAACATAGTCCACGTATACCCTGTGGTCCTCCTAAACCACAATGTGGTAATAGACCACCAAACACACACAGATACACACACAGACTAAGAAGGCTTATTACATGAAAACCATCACATCAGATGGTCCTGACAAACCACTGTCCATATAAATCACATTACACTAATACAAACATAGTCCACGTATACCCTGTGGTCCTCCTAAACCACAATGTGGTAATAGACCACCAAACACACACAGATACACACACAGACTAAGAAGGCTTATTACATGAAAACCATCACATGAGACTGTCCTGACAAACCACTGTCCATATAAATCACATTACACTAATATACACATGTATACACACACACCCAAATTTAACAGGGTGGTTAACTAACATCTTACCAGAAGTAACCTAAATAATCTGAATGTTAAATATAAACTACCTCTGCATTCCTGTGGAGTGGATCAAGGACTGTATCAGTCTGGTCCAGGCTGTTTGCTGCCATCTGACTCTGGCTTGTCTCAGTGGTCATCTGCATCAGATAATGAATAGAAGTTAGAGATATACAAAACTCAAACCATTCATAAAGAAATGCAACATTTGGTTAGTAAAAATTGCTCAATAAAATCCAACTAACATTAGGACACACAATTTGTGCTAACAATTTTTAGAAGACAACATGTCACAGATGTGCACTTCTTGTTTTAACCTTGGCTTCTTGACACATTTTCAGAATGTGCAGATGTCATTGGTGTACATGCCACATCAAAATCTTGCTCAGCTGAAGACATTATACTACATGTCTGCAGATTTAATTTATATCACAATTTTTTAGAATATAGTTTTAAAAAATGGCACCGTCAGTCACAGATAGGAAGAATCATTTAACTACAATGTGGCACAGTAACTATTAAACCTTTCAGGTCTAAGGTATTTTGATGTAAAAATACTAAAGGCTTGTACCAATAGAGCATTTGTGATAACAATATATCATTTATCCAACAGCAAACTACATGCCAAGTTTTTAAATTCAATAATAGAGGCCACTAAGAATAATGTTCATTCTGTTTTTGCTCAATCCAAAACAATTATCGCCAAATACATCTAATTTATTATATATGTCACAGAATTATAGCTCAAACCATCTTTACAGTATCTTTTTATGCATAGCTAATGAAAATATTCAAAACTAATCTAACCATTTGGTACCGTAGTGAAGTATTTTCAATCAAAACATTACAAAAACACTAATGTTATGCTGTTTAAACTTCATATTTCACAATTCATTTAGGCTCATCGGAAGTCTGACACCTTCTTCCTAATCTTACAAAAACATGCAACAAAAACATAAAAATAAAATTTAATAAAAATTTTTAAAAAAATGCAGAGCAACAGAGAAACAGCTTAGCTAGCTGACCACAAAGGGGAAACAAGTTGATTTTTTGGTATATAGTCATGAGTATTTACCTAGTTTGGCCACTTTTATTATCTCCTCACCTACTTCTTGCTTCACAATACCAAATAAAGACCTTCATAAGGACAAGCTAAACTCAAGCCTAATCAAGTAGTCACCAAAACTTAGCATAGCTCCCATGTGGTGACAAGCTAAAACTGAACAAGCAACTTTGCTTGGCAAATTCAGTACACAAACGGTCAAAATAAAAATAAAATTATTCAACTATCATCATTTTTCTAATTATACACGACTAATTTAAAAAGTTATATTTTCTCTACACTATCTAAAGCTTTACTTTTGAGGGCAACAAGCTAATGAAAATGTTAAGCTAACATGCAATAATAGCTAAAACTTATTAGAGCTTTTCCTCAAAATACTCTCCTAAAATCTAATCTTTTATTTAGAGTAACCTTTGTCAAAGTAAAATAAAAAGTTTATTAACTCGAAATAATGCTTACCTGTAAAGTTTTAATCCACCAAGGCGTCCATTTTGAGTGCTGCATTTAACTTTTAAAGTCCAGTCTTCCAGGCAAACCTTAGAGGGGAAGGGCTTTGTGCCCCTCCCATTGGTTTTACACAGCCAATCACAAGAGGGCCAGTAAAAACCCCGGGAAGTGTATGAAATGTGTATAAAAGTGCAGTTCATACACAAACTCCAGGGGCGCTGTTCTATACACACGGATACACAAAAAATCAGGTCAGGTGGTATAGAGGGACAAATAAATAAAATGAGAAAACAGGCTGGTTATACAATATTAAGTGCAAACATACAATCTATACTATGCAGTCTCTTGCATAGTCATGATCTGACCCAAAATCCAGAAGAAAATCTGTTGTTTAGATATTTTAAAATGCAAATATATCTCATGTTTTAGGCGGACCTTGGCCATGTCCTCCTAATACACGTAGGTCCCCGTAGCGTCGGTACGTATTCAGGTCAAAAGTCCGCCTAAACCACATATACCAACGCACNAGTCCACGTATACCCTGTGGTCCTCCTAAACCACAATGTGGTAATAGACCACCAAACACACACAGATACACACACAGACTAAGAAGGCTTATTACATGAAAACCATCACATCAGATGGTCCTGACAAACCACTGTCCATATAAATCACATTACACTAATACAAACATAGTCCACGTATACCCTGTGGTCCTCCTAAACCACAATGTGGTAATAGACCACCAAACACACACAGATACACACACAGACTAAGAAGGCTTATTACATGAAAACCATCACATCAGATGGTCCTGACAAACCACTGTCCATATAAATCACATTACACTAATACAAACATAGTCCACGTATACCCTGTGGTCCTCCTAAACCACAATGTGGTAATAGACCACCAAACACACACGGATACACAAAAAATCAGGTCAGGTGGTATAGAGGGACAAATAAATAAAATGAGAAAACAGGCTGGTTATACAATATTAAGTGCAAACATACAATCTATACTATGCAGTCTCTTGCATAGTCATGATCTGACCCAAAATCCAGAAGAAAATCTGTTGTTTAGATATTTTAAAATGCAAATATATCTCATGTTTTAGGCGGACCTTGGCCATGTCCTCCTAATACACGTAGGTCCCCGTAGCGTCGGTACGTATTCAGGTCAAAAGTCCGCCTAAACCACATATACCAACACACACACACACCCACGCACACACACACACACACAACACACACACACACACACACACACACACACACACACACACACACACACACACACACACACACACACACACACACACACACACACACACACCAGCTCAAATGATATAGTATGGGCTTGTCAGATCTCAACACTACATGTAATTACTTTCACTCGTGTGTGTGTGTGTGTGTGTGTGTGTGTGTGTGTGTGTGTGTGTGTGTGTGTTAAATTGAGTGTATTGACATGTTTTTTCATTCTTGTCAAAAATGCATCCATCTCTCGTGTCCTGGCCCTTTGAGTGTAAATGTGTGAGGTTGTGTTTTCTTTTTGCGTCATCCATCTCTTGTGTTTGTCTGCAGACAATAAAATTGATGCTTTAAATGTTCTGTGCATGAATTGCTTTAATTCATCTTTTCTTTTCTTTTTTTTACATCCAAGTTCTCATTCTTTACTTTTTTCTTAACTGTTTACAGAGAAATCAACATTTTTATTTATTTAACCATTGCTTATTATTTTATGATGTTCCTGTGTTTGTGTGTGTGTGTAGGCCACTAAGGTGTCTGCTGATGGCGAGCAGGTGGAGGATGATGCTGACAGGATTCATAAGCGAGCCGAAGACCTGGAGCAGTTTATCAAGGACACGCTGCTGGGAGCCAAAGGTAGCAAGAAAGAGCATCACCTCTTCACCATTAGCCGCCTCCAAATCCTGCCAGCATGTTGTTCTGGAGCTATTGTTTCACTTCATTTGTCATCGAAGCACATTTCATGATGTTTTATTAAATTTAAGGGTGTCCTAGAGGGAAATTCTGGTTATTGTAGCACAGAAAAATGAAATGTACAAAGATAAAATGGTGGACGAAGGAAGCTAATAAAATGAATCATATTGAAGAAGGGACATAGGTAAAAAGCAGCTTTATTTAATAAAGATCGATCCAGAGTTGGATTTAATGTAATCACTTTAACAAATGTATATTATTACTATCAGTATCATCTAAAATCCTCAGAATATTTTGCATTTAAACTAATATGTAAACACTTTAAATGTTGGCAACTAAAGCGGCTTCCTTCCTCGTCAGCTCATTAAAGAAAAACCTGAAACACATCGACTGATGGGCCAGATGCCAGTGCTCCTCGCCAGCTGCTGGTGCAAAATGTTGCCGAACTATAAAGAGATTCAGCAGACTGAAGCTTCACTAAATATCAAGAGTCCCCCACTAAGTTAACAGTGTGAAACGAGTCATTTTACTGGTTTTGTTTTGCAGCTGGTTAGCAGATTGGTGTATCAGTGTTCTGAGAGGCGGTGTTATTTGTTGCTCATGTATTAATGTGTGACTGCTATAAGAACGGGGTTGTTTTTATTTGTTTCACTGAGTGTTTCCCATCAGCTAGTTGCTGCTGATGGTTTTGGGTTGCAGATGGAGGGGATTTCATCTCCTTAATAGTTGCCTGCCGAACATGAAAAATGATTGATCGTAGCAGTAAAGTTACAAGCAAAGATGAGTGAAAGTAAATGACAAATAATTTTCATTTGACATGTTTTTGCACTATATTCTTTTATTGCACTTTACTTTTATGTATTACCTATTTATTTAGCCACAAACTATTACTATTAGTCATAGAATCAGGCTGTGAAATGAATCAAATTAGGTTTATCTCAATTTCAGTTCCACACGATCACAAAGTCAGTGTGATTGATTTAAAAAAATTGTCACACCCTCTAAACAGCATTCTGTTCTATCCTAAAGAAAAACTAGATGTGTCTTTTTGTGATTTTTAAAAGCTCAGCTTAAGTAAAATTGGCAAAACACACCAGTTTTATATGATGCGTGGTAAAAATACACCATTTTATTCAGTTATGACCCGCACATGTTGCGGTGCCAATCTCAAGCATGTTTTTTGTTCATGTGACCGATTGATCAAGTTGATAACTGGTTAAATAAAACTGAATGTTATAAAAGCATTAGGTGACATAAAGCATATCCTAAAAAGTTGATTCTAGTAGGCTTATAATAAGTCGTTTTAATCACCATTAACCAGCTCAACACTGCCACCTGCTGATTTAAATTGGTGTCTGCGATCTCCTGAGAATGTTCTCAACTCAATGAGAAATCATGTTAAATAATCCTGATTTCAGGATTGACAAAAGTAATTTTGATTTGTGTTATTATGATTGAGCAGCCCTAACATTTCTACCAGAATGAAGGCTGTTTCAGTGACTCTGAACTTTATGGTTCTGTTCACATACAGTAGATCTGACACATAATTATTCCTAACCAAAGCACAAATAGCAGGTTATTCTCTTCAGTTTTGATAAATTTTTGCTGCAGCTGCTGCAACTTCATCAGTGGTCGTGTGAGCAGCATGTAAATGTTTAATATTTTCTGTGATGCATCAAAAGAAAAATATGCTCTGAGAAGATGATCACAGGATGTTAGAGAGCTTTGTTCAGTGTCTCAATCATCTGGTCTGAATTAGTTCACAAACTGTGGTCAAGATCACTTTAAAGCATTTTCAGCCATGAGTGCTGTTTGTTTGCAGGTGAAATAGGTTGTTTCTCACTTTATGAAACACTTTATTCTCGCTTTTAGTTGAAAGTTTAAATGAATCTTTCTTGTAGCTTGCTGGTAACACGTTTCAAGGCCTTCTACCAAAAAGCTCAATTTGGGATTCAACAACTTGGTCAGAGAAAGTCATCCTCTGCATTCTGTGCTGATGGTATCAGGCAACTAGACTTCTCATTTTTTGAAGACGTTTCACCTCTCACCCAGGATCCTCTTGTAAAACATTTTCAAGAAATGAGAAGTCCAGTTGCATTCCTCTTTTTAAAAAATCTATGAATGAATGAAAATACCATCAGCTAAAGTGAGTGGGCTAAAGTTTGAGTTAATAAATTTACTATCAAGTTAAGACGCTGCGTTCATTTATACATTTTTGTGGCTGAGCTGCAGACAGATCTTGGACAAAGATGTATTTTTCTGATTTGTCAGGTTCAGAAGATTTGTGTAAAATGTGTCCAGTATTCCCTTCAGACATTACAGAGGAAAATAATCACTGTTCTCAAGCTGTAACGTATAGTCACAGCCCCTGCTGCTGGTCTTCTAAAGGGGAAGTCAGGTTTAGAATTGGACTCTGTGTGAGGCAGATTTAATAAAGCTCTCAAGTTTTATCTTCAAAGGGTCTCTGAAGAAGTACAGACAGCTGCTCGTTCTTTAAGGTGACACAAACGAGTCACTCGGCAGCCGTTTTCCATGTTGGATATAAAGTGAAAACGTTTGGACAAAGTGTCTAAGGTAGTCCAGAGATTATTCTGAAGAGAACGCTACTTAAAATTAAGATTAGGACAACTTTCTTTGTTTTTCTTTCTGAAATTGATCCCTCCATATCCAGGGAATGACTTAACGTTTTAGCAGATCCACGGCCGCGTTCTGCAGGTACGGCAACTGTAAACAGGAAGACATGGAGCGGTCCGTGTGCGTGCACGTTGATTGACGGCTGTGAATGTGGAAATTTGAATTCTATTGTCTGAAAAAAATTCACCAGTCAGAGAGAATTCAAAGGGTTCTATAGGAGCAAGGAGAGTCTTCAGAAGTATATAACAAATGTTGTGGAACTCTACTCGTTTATCATAGTTTAGAACTGATCTATCATTTAAAACATTTAGAAAACTTTGATACATAAACAATTCTCCACATATTAGCTTTAATGTAAATGTTTCTTAACATTATACTCTTCAGTTTTGCAGTAAACCATAATTTACATGAAACTAAGGTTATTTTCAATTGTAAATGTCACCAGAAGCCACCAAAAATTGCCCTGTAATGCAAAATTGACGACGATGGAAAAAGTTTGCAAATGAATGTTTGAACTGCTGTGAAATTCAGAAGATTAAAGCTGTTTTAAGATGGCAGCAATACACTTTGGTCCTGACTTTATTCATACTAGTCGTTCACTCATCAGTCCGGTCAGATGCAGCCTCGGCTCGCTGTCTTCTGCTTATCCAGATCCAGGGTATGGGGGTCGCATCTTCAGTAGGGAATCCCAGACCTTCCTCTCCCCAGACACCTAGCAGTCCCCCTGGTGTGATCCCAGGGCGTTCCCAGGTCAACATGAGGATCTAATCCCTTCATCGTGTCCTGGGTCGACCCAGGGGGGTATAAATTCTGTTTATTCAATCAGAGGCCATTCGGAAAGCTATCTCCAATGGGTAAGATGTTTATTCATAACGGTTGTACAGAAATACTCAATCCACTACAAATCCATTTAAAATTCCCATAGCATTGCATTAAGGTCATAAATTTATTCCTGCTTTTCCAAGGTGTTGTCATCTAAATACTTTAATAAATGTAGAAAATATCTCAACTAAAAAAATTTTTTTGAAATGTTTTGAAGTTCTAGTTAACTGATTATGAAAGTTTTCTTCTTTGAAATCATTTCACCTTGGACAGCTCCAACTCCCTGACTAGGATTGTACCATTTAAGTAATTAAAAAAACACAAATATGCTTCTTGTAAAACTGACGTTTAAGGAATTTATTCTTATTACCTTTATGAATTTTTTATGTGGCTTTGTGGGAAGAAAAGCGTTCCCAAACCAACGCGTTGCTGTGATGAAACTGTCCTCTCCTGGCTGTAGCTTGCAGCTCTCTGGCCCTTTGCCTAATCACACCGTGATTATAGTGTGTGTGTTTGTGTGTTTCTAAGAGACTAAGAGAGACTGCACCGTGGCTCACTGAATGATTGAGAGTAGCAATTAGAGACTTAATTAGTGCCTATCACAAACACACACACACACACACACACTAAGTACACAAACACTTGCAAGCCTGCACACATTAATAGGACTGTGCACACACAGACGCATAACAAGGCAGGAAAATACTGTACACCTTCTCCTCACTGTTCGCCCATGTTGGCTAGAAACCATAATATGATTCCATCCACGTTTTAAGTGTTTAATTGGTTTTTAAATCCTACTATGTAATTATATGGCTGTGACACACACTTCTATACTGATACACACACACACACACATTACAGCTGTTCATTAGCATGATGGCTTTACTTCTGTCTTGGCTCTAATCACTTTCTGTTTACACTTCAAATGAGTGAAATGCACCACAACACACAAATATTCACACAAACTATAAAACGTTTCAGCTCATTTTAGTCACATGTTTATATTTCAGGATCTGTGCGTCATCACTGCATACATACCTTATGGAAATGTAAACACTTTTCTCTGATGTTTTGCTTTTGCACAAAAACACATCAATGTTCCTCGTTCATTTTCACATTTTGCTTTATTTTAATTGAGCCTTGATGCAGTTTGGTTGAGATTTCTGATTCTAGCTTCATAAAAGCGAGGCTGACGCAGAGCTGCTAAAAATCTTTGAATGAGGTGACACTGGAACATCTGTGGTTGTGTTTGGCTTTCAATGTGTGTCTGTGTTTAAAGGAGTGAAGATCAAAAGGTGTGACACATTAGCTGTTTAGTAGGTTTTTGATTGTTTTTAATTTGATATTTTCATAGAATGCTTGTTTTTTTATCTTTTATAAAGAACCTTTTTTATTGCCCACCACCAAAACTGCAAAATAAAACTGCTGGATGATTTTAAATTAAACTCTGATTCGCTGGATTTACGTCTACAACTGATTTGGTTTTGAAGTCAGCCCTATTCAAGATGGCCGCCGCAGCCAATCAGTCTTTGCAAACACAAAAATGGCTGCAAGGCAGTCATTTTTATAAATAATGAGTTAAAGCATCATGTTGTCGCTAACCAATATGCATTCCTTTCTTTACATTTCTGTGAGCCTAATCATTTGCTTGCCGTAATCACAATAAGCACAGCGGGTTAAATAAGACAAGTTGTAATTGTGTTTATAAAAGTTTGCGACTGAATTTTTATCCTTCAACCAGCTCTGTTTGATTATATTTCTACTTATGTTGTCAATAAATGACGCACCAATATTTTAAACTAAGGGAGCAACTCTACAGATCAAAGATGTGTCTAATATAAAGCAATTCTGCTGATCTTCTGGCATAAATGGAATAAAATTCTAACATTGTATTAGGGTAGTTTTAGGAGGGAGGCCGTTTCCTTAGGGTCCACAATCCTGCAGCAATTTCTTTAGAACAGAGAAGACACGATCCAAACAAAAGCCTCAAACTAAAAGCATTTTTTAGTTTTCTGGCATTCTGTGTGCAGTTTTTTGCAGTTGGAAAGAATTCATGAAGCAGATTTTTTTCCCTCTAATTTATTAATAAATGTAGCTTCAGGCACACTCATTTAAACTTAATAACTTAACAATTGCTGGTGCAGCTTTTTATTATGTTTGACTCACAATTTAGGAGTCTAACTCTCAGAACACATTAGGCAGTGAACATATTTAGGTTGAAAAAACATTTCAACTGTTCAAATACTTTTAGGATGAAATTGGACTTCATTTGGTCTAAAAGAACAAGTTTTGTAGACGTCAAAGATGCTTTGTGTTTACCCCGGACTGTTGAGAAACACAAGTAAACCTTTTTTATCCTGATGTTTTCTCACAGCAGCCAGCCACAGGGTTCCTGAGCTCTCAGAGTGTTGTTGTCCTGCTGCTTCCTTATCTGAGTGAGGCCTGATCAGGAGCTGTAACCATGACCACCTTAATGCACAGGCTTACCTGGGCTAAAGCCCAGGGGCCTCAATGTTCAGGGGCCTATCATTTTGGGCCCCTTGTTATCTGTCTGACCTTCTGCGTCACCATCGCCCTTCTCGCTGTCTCAGATCTTCGACCTCCAACCTCCTCTCTCACACAATAACGTCAAAACATCGCACCATTGGGGACAGAGCTTTTTCTGTAGCTGCTCCCACCTTATGGAACTCTCTCCCCCAACATATTCGTACTGCTGACTCACTTCTGAAATTCAAAAAACTTCTGAAAACTTACTTGTTTAACCAAGCATTTAAACCCTGTTAATTTATTTTACAGTTTCCTTCTTTTTGTTTTTGTAAAGCGTCTTTGAGTAGTGGTTAAAAGCGCTATATAAAACCTATGCATTATTATTATTATTATTATTATTATTATTATTAACTTGTCAGGGTTTCTGTCAATCATATTTGCTCAAATTCAATTCCCACCTCTGTCCACTCTTATGTCTCACTGAAAGGAGCTCAGTCTAAATTACGGGGAATCTCTAGGGGTGTTCCTCAAGGATCTTTGCTTGGGCCGTTGCTTTTTTCAGTTTTTATTAATGACCTTCCCCTTTGCTGCTCCACGTGTGCTGTGCACCTGTACACTGATGATACCGTTTTATATTGCTCCAAGTCCACCTCACTCGAAATTCAGGAGTGCCTTCAGTCTAACTTTGATAGCTTGCAGCATTGGCTTAACTACAACAGACATCCTTAACAAATCAAAGTCCTTTGCACTACTTTTCCAGAGATCTAAGTCTGCTTCAGCCATAACTGGAACTCTTAACTTATATTTTTTAGACTCTTCACATCTAAATTGTGTTGATACAGTTAAATATTTAGGCGTTTGGCTTGAATCCGATCTTTCCTTTAAAGCACATAACCAATCACTAGTAAGGTTATTTATCAACTAAAAACATATAAATCAATTAACTGCTTTGATTTTAGAGTGTTTCCAGCCCTTGATTATGCAGATATAATTTACCAAAATCCCACTGCGTCCTGTCTCCATCCACTAGCTGTTGTTTATAATGGTAGTAGTCGTTTTGTGTTGTGTTGTCCCTTTAAAACTCTATAATTAAGGAAACTTGGGGAAAAAATAATCACTGGCTGCCATATTGTCCATGTCGCTATCCATGGTGCTGAATGGTTTTTGTTTGCATGTATAGGCTGTTTATCAGGCAAAGTGAAGAGGGAGGAGGCTTTTTTAGGAGGGGGGGGGGGGCGTACAAAGCCAGTTAAGGCGCTGCTATCAGTAAACCTTTCTGAGCTGGGCTCCAACCAAGTCTTTCATTGATTTTTTAAATCATCTTTTGGACCAAACTGGATGAGCCTGTGTCCTGGGAATGGCCCGGGTGCCACCAGTTGAAAATAATTCAGCCTCCATCTGTTTCTTTAACTTCTTTTAAAGCCGTGCTTCCCTATGCTGCCAAAACATCAACGCCAATTAGTGCAGTTTAACTAAATACAACTGCTGAACATCAGAGTCTGAAGGAATTTATAAAGTTTTCCCTTTTCATGAATACAAAAGTTTTGTTTCAGAGGGAACAAGTGAAAGCAAAATGTTTTTCTTATTACTCGTATCACTGCAACCACATGAACTCAATCTGTCCGTTGACAATGTTCTCACAGCTGTTTTTCTCTTTGTGTGTGCGTCTGTGTGTGTGTGTGTGTGTGTGTGTGCGTCTAGACCTTCAATCCAAGGCTGCCGAGTTAAACGAGACTCTCTCACGGAAAGACGGAGCACCAGACAAAAGCCTGAGTGAGATGAAGGAGGAGATTCAGGCTATGCTAGCTGAGATGAGAAAACGACAGCTGGGAGGGAAGAAAAGCATTGCAGAAGTGGAGGAGGAGTATGAACACACACACACACACACAGATGCACACAACAGAGGTCACACTTCTCTCTCCCACACAGATTTTGAGAAGATTTCCATGAGACCATATTAAATCTGATACTGTGCCACTGGTGTTAATTTGTTAATAAACGGTGAACAGTAGTTTATTTACATGCATTTTCTTATATTTAAATATATTTCAATGGTTTATCATAGATTTTAATGAAACTGAACTCAATGCTTAACTTTTTCTCATTTCTCGTTTAGATTTTTGATTATTAACCTGCACAATCTTTGCTCCAAATTGATTGATTTTGCCATTTAAAGCAATTTAGAGTTCTCTACTCTGACCACTTGCAGACCTTATGATCAAAGTGGATCAAAGAGTCAGAAAGTTGATTTCATTTAACATCTAAATGCAACCATACAGATCTCACTGGAACTCTGTTCATAGACTTAAAAAATGCATGTTCACTTGTTAAGCAGCTCAGAATGTATTAAAAAAATGGAGCCATGTAAAAATTGAGCTGCCCATCTCAAAGCCTTGATTTGAACCCCTCACTCAAGCCATTCAGTGGGATCGGTAATCTGTTTTCTTTACCTCCATCCCCACCACTTTAACACCTTTGCAGCAGTTAATGTTAATAAGGGCCAAGATTTTACAAAATCTGAAGCATCAGTGCTGAGGGATAAATGGAGAAAGACATAAAAACAGACGCTTAAGGAGGTGAGCAGCTAACAGATGGGCAGAGAGAATGAAAGAAAATAAGAAAGAGAAATAGCCTCAGCCACTATATTACTCATCTGGTGACCGTGATGTTGATTATTTGACTGAGGCCTGTAGGGAGATTTCAACCTGTGCAAAATAAGGGGGAAACAACAAATTTACATCTTATAATATTATTTTATATATACAGTATATTGCTAGTATTTAAACAGTTAAAATGTGTTCATTTTCTACATTAAACTCTTATTTGTCTGCTTCTGTGTTGCAGTACGTGGATACTGATTAGACCTCACACCCTTGTTTTCTTAAATTATGTCTTTTTTTTGTCATTACTCCCCAAAGGGTTCATTAAAGTTTTACTATATCCAATCATTACATTCCATATTTTTTCAAACTGTGTGGATTTTCCCTCAGAGTGAAGTTAACTGGAGGACACGAGATTGTTGTCCTAATTAATGATGTTAAAGTTGAACAGTAACACTCATTAAGGAGCGTGAGTGTAAACATGTGGTTTTTAAACAGTTTTAAATGCTTCCGATGAGGAAAGGGGCATTAAAAGTACAAAAAACAGCAACAAATACTGAGAGGTTTTGGGGTGAACTGAGGGTTGATTTGCAAATTTTAAGACTGCTGAAAAAAAGAGAAACTGAATGCAGGTTTGGATATTTAAGCTTCAAAAAAATGTGTATTGCCTCATAAATCATTTTTTGCACACACACACACACACACACACACACACACACACACAAATCTTACATTTAAAGGAATCTTCATTAAGTGGACTGAGGACCCAGTAGTTTAATTCAAACTGTAGAGTGTTGATCTTTTCCAGTGTAATCTATTATTCTAACATAACTGCATGCCATACAGTCCGATACATTCTAGCGTTCTAATCTAATACAGCCTTTCCAAAAAAGAAGCCACACGTTTGCTGTGGCATCACTGATGAGCTTCTGCAACGTCGCCACATTTATTTATGTCCAGAATTTCATTAGTTTTTTCACTGAGATCTTGTAGAGATGATGGAGTCAGACAGGCCTTATGCTACTAGGCATGATGGGTGTATCGCCTCGACCTCCTTTCCTGTCTCTCTTTCTTTTTTGACCACATTTCTTCCACATCAGAAATGGAGAAATGGAGTTGTAGCTGTTTTGATCAAATATTTTAAGTCTGTGATCTCACAATCTCTTCTGCAGTGTGTGGCTCTCAGCTGTGACACCAAATGTTAGTTAAATCTCTTCAAAATGTATGTCGTTAACTTGTTTTTGCGTTTATTAATGTCGATTAGATGTGGTGGCCATCTTGAATCAAATTGACTCGGAGTATTAATCAGTTGTAGACGAACATCTAAACTATTATCACCTGCTTAGTGGGCAGTAATGCCTCTTTAAAAAGTTTCACAATGCTTTAACCTATTTTTATCTTGAGAACAAAGTTTTAGTCTTTTATTTTTAAATGACTTTGAACAATTCATATCTTCCTCCCCTCTGAATTATAGTATTCACGTGTATTAACTTAATTGTGCAGCTCAGTTTGTGAATAACAACCCTCCTGTGTTCTCCGTCCAGCCTGGCGGAGGAGTTGTATCAGAAAGTCAAACGGCTGTTCGGCGACCCCCACCAGGCCACAGAAGACCTGAAAGCAGAGGTAACGGTCTCCTCTTGTTCGTACGCCGCTTTATTTATTCTGTGTGATTCACTAAATGACTGGGATTAACTTGATACCTCCCCGTCTGCTTCCCAAGATAAAAGCGAAGCTGTCAGATCATGAGGAGAAGCTGCAGGAGGCTCAGGATTTACTTCACTCTGCCCAGGGAAAGACGAGGCAGGCTGGTTCGCTGGCTGAACAGAACCGAGCCAACCTCGCACTTCTAGAGGTGCAAGCGCACACAAACGCATAAATACCTGAAGTTATCTGTTTTGACTTTCTACTGCTAAAACAAGCTGTCTAATCTACTAACTTTTGTCTAATCTTTACTTTTTCTGCGAGGTTCCAGAGTTTGTTTTAAGTAAAGTTAAGAAGCGTAGCTTGTTAGCTAATAAAACCTTATGAAGCCATATGCTCCACTAGTACAGCTACTGCACCAGGTGTTCCACAGATGTGTGCAAAGCAAGGTGTCAGAATATGCAGCGTCTGTTTTATTGTGCAGATAATAAAATCAAACAATTGCTTTATTAGAACATATATATTTATTTGCATATCTGCTAAGCTGCGTTCACATTGTGACTCCATGTTGTCTGTTTAGCTCCTTATTTGTTTTCGATCGGAAAAGATGACTGCAAACAGCATGTGTGGTTATTCTGTAGATTAACTTTTACTCTTCTCATGCACACGAGTAAATTAAATGATTTGTTTAAATGTATTTATTAATCTGTTTAACTGAATCATACTTTGAAGTTTTTTTTCCAGTTTGAGCCTTTAACATGATTTAACAAGTAAAACTCAAAAGCAGAAACTTGTCCTGATAGAAATAAAACAATCTTTTATCAAGATGAATGGTTTACATGTCCAAAAGGATTTCTCTCACACACACACACATGCATTCTTTGTCTCCCTGACCATGCTGACTTATGCTTCATAAATGAAAGCTCTTTGCAGTGAATAAAGTGAAATACACACACTACACACAGCGATGGTATTGAGTTCACATGTTCTTTAATCAAGTCACTAATTGTGAGTCCCCAATGTCCTCAGTCTGCTTTATTATTTTTCAAAGACTGAAATCACCTTGTACCATAAAAAGGTTTTCATCTCTACATGAAATCAAATCCTCCACTGATTGCTTTGTCACTAAAGGACACAGAGTTTCAGTTTATGCTGAACATTCACACGTTCTTGAAAGAAAAAAACAACGTAGTTTGCAGCCAAGTCAAGTGTTTGTGTTGTAATGAAAAATACCCGAGCATGCATACAGGTACATAAAAGAAAAATTTGAATATCCTGAAAAAGTTTAATATTTTTTGTCACTTGTTTCTGAAAGTTCCAAAAATTATCCAAAAAATATCAACACATAAAAAAAAAGAATTATTATAGACACATGCATATCGATGAAACATGCATCAGTATAAATGGTCATTGTTGTGATTACAGATCTAAATATAAATTTCCAGCACTATAAACTCAGCTACCTAACTCTAAAATGTGTGGATGTTTTTCCAGTCTCAGATCCAAGTTTGTTTGTTTGCAGAGGAAGCAATCTGCAGCTGGAGCGATAAAACAGGAAACACAAAAGGTCCTTGGAGAAGGAGAGCATCTACTGGAGGAGGCAAACCAACTCTCTGACAACATCAACAAGGAACTAGAGGTGCTGAAAGAATCAGAACTTTTCTAAACTTCTCGCTGTTCTGCCTGCGGCCAGCGAACAGCAAAAAATGAGCAAAAGTTTTAAGATATATTTAACCTTGTTTGGGCTCTTTTCTTTCTTTAAATCATTTATTGGTATGGAATTCTATTACTCTTGTACTTTAGCTGTTATATATATCCTCAGAGCAGACGATATGTAGAAGTAGAGGTAAATTATCCAGTTAGATGTTCTGAATTGTGTCTGTAGGACTTGACGGAGATGAAAGGAGAGCTCGGTCCTCTTCACGATCAGCTGGAGGACAAAGTCCGTCACCTCACAGACGGCCTGAGTGATGACAGCTTGGCTAAACATGTGGACGAAGCAGAGGAGCACGCCAGGCAGCTGAATGAGTCTGCAGCCATTTTAGATGGGTAAATAAATACATATCAAAACATGGTCACCTCTAGGGATGACACTTAGTTTCTGACTTTATGACCAAACAAACTGAGAATAACTGATTTGATTGGACACCTTTGTCCATTTTCTATTCTTTTTCTCGTCCCTCCTCTTGTAGCATTTTGGCCGAAGCTAAAAACCTCTCCTTTAACGCAACAGCTGCCTTCCATGCTTACGCTAATATTAAAGCCAACGTTGACGCAGCAGAGAAAGAAGCAAAGACAGCAAAACAGAGGGCAAGTGAGGCTCTGGCCCTGGTAAGAGTTCAGAAACACATTTACACCTTTTAAATAAATGGTTTCCATATTTCACTGTACGTCCTGTTAGGTGTTCCGGCACTGAAAGCTGACATGCACACATTCATGTAATACATCTTATATACAGACTGTTTACAGAGCGCAGTGCTTCAGCCATCCAGACCCTTAAAGTCTACTCTCAGCACAAAAATAATGTGTGTTGTGTGCAGTGACAAAATGTAAGCGTGCACTCTCCTTTAGTCATGGCTGAGAGATCAAAGCACCGCTCCATCCTTCTTCTATTACAGCATCATGACTACACACACCTGAAATCTCCTTTTTAGCCAGTTGCTTTCATATTTTCCTTTGCTGTTTTTATTCCATTTCACCAGGTATTTTTGTTTCTCTTGACATTTATTCAGTTTGTATTCATTTTCAGCTGTAATTTCCTGAGAATAACTTCTTTTTAAAAATTCTGTATTTCAGTTTTGTTCAGTTTACTTGTTCAAATGGATCTCGTTAAATTTTTATTTTGAATCTTGTTTTTTCTTTTGAAAATAAGAGTTAAAGTACAAAAAGGTGCTAAAATGAGTTTTTGTTAGATAATAATTTAGCAAAGCAAAGCAGTGGTGCTTTGATTTCACATAAAGGTGCGGTGAGCAGAAAAGCTGGCCTTTTGTGGTATGAAGAAGCATATTTGACTGTAAGATGAAACCTTTGTAGGAACATTTTCTGTGAAGTGCGCATCACATTTCTGCACTGCTTCTCTCTCAGGCTTTAGGTCCAGACGTTCCAGTGAAGGAGGCGGCCAACAGTGCCCTCCAGAAGAGTGAAACACTGCTGAAGAAGGCCAAACAGCTACAGAATGATGTTAAAGGTATCACAAGAATCAGTGTGTATTTACAAAATCCTGCATGAGGATGGTACATATCTGGGGTAATCAATTAGAAATCTGAAAGGGCCATATAAAAAATCTATAGTCGAGTTCCAGGGTGCAGGGTGTGTGTGTATACAGCTGCTGCAGCTCCACATCCTGGAGCTGCGTGGGAGATGTGGCGCCAACTCACGGAGGATTTTGTGAAAAAATGACAGCTTGGGGGACACGGTGCATGGCTCGAAGGCCAGGAAGATGAGGCTCCGCCCCACTGGCTGCCTAACCTTTGCAAACATTTTGAGACATTTTAGAAATTCTTGCACAAATGTTCACAATTTTTCACTACCAGTCAAAGCCCTGTGCAATACTGGCTTTAATTCTAATAAACTGCATTGTTTGTTGTAATTGTGAAAACTCTGAGCTGTGAAATGTTCGGGTTTTTTATTTTGGTAGGAATAGAATTTAAAGAACAAAGCTGAAAGCCACGGAAGGTGTGAAGCTGCTTATAGAAAATAAAATGATCTGTTGGTTTTATGTTTGTCACCAGTGCAATAGAATTAGATGTTAGAGTTTAATTGAACTATTTCATGAAAAACAATAAGAACTGAGTTAGTTTTGGTGAATTGGCACACTGTTCTTTAAGCAGTTTATCATCTCCCTCAGGATGCTCGTCTACCATGTACTGTTTACTGTTGGAGACGGGAAGGTGTGGAGTTTATTAGTTGGGAGCTTGGCATCACACTTTTCCAATTATTTACTTTGTGTGTAGAAAACGCAGACAGTGTGGCCGGACTGAAGGGCAGAGTTAAAGCAGCAAGAGACAAAACCAAAGACCTCCTCAAAGCTGTTAATGGAACCATGGCAACACTCAGCGCCATCCCTAATGGTTTGTGCACAAAAACACTGCATTTTGGTGTATGTATGTATGGTGTGTTAGTGTATAGGTGATGTGAAGAAACTGATAATAAACACTCTTATCTCTTATATTATTTGTGTTCCTTTTTAACAGATACAGCAGTTAAGCTAGCAGCTACAAAGGCTGTAGCAGCTGAGGCCAACGCCACAGCCATCGACGTCCTGGAGCGCCTCGGAGATCTAAACCTGCGTATCGGTGGCCTGCAGCAGAACTACAGCGAGCTGGAGGAAACCGTCAACGCAGCCAATCAGATGATCCGAGACCCGGAGCAAAATAGTAAAGTGCTTTACTCTTAAATATTACCATAACTCGTGGATCTTTTATAAACTATATATTTTTGATTGGTAAATGCTCATGTCTGATTACTAATTAAGGTTAAAAACATTAGCTTTAACGTCACACTATTGATTGGTGAGCTCAACTGATTTTTAAAATATTTTTCTCCTTTCTCCTTTTTTTCAATCCCCACAGCAATCAGTATGTATATTTCACTTACCTTAATAAAACGTGGTGCTGTAAATGGTGCACCAATACCACATTTTCTCTTTGGCCTCATAGATTTCTTGTGTTTTTCTTCTGAACAGCACATGTTTGATCCCAGCTTTAGAAGCACATTACCACCTTCAGTGACTTAATGTGGTTTATTTAATAAGAGTTTTCAGCTGTGGTATTGGTGCTCCATAATTAACTCACTTTAATGCCGTCTTTAAAAGCTACACAGTAAGAAATAGTTGCTTCTAATAATGCCTCCATTCAAAATGAGCATGAGAGCTCAGCTCACTGCAAGACGTAGAACTCGTTTCTGATTTTTAAATTTCTTTTATTCTTCTCTCTGTAATGCTGTCCATCCAGCATCTGCTAAATAAAAAAAAGCAGCTCTCTATGAATGCTAAGCTAACCTCATTTGATTGGCTCTCATCAGCTTTTTTCCTTTCTTGCCTTTACGCTGTATTTCTACTCCTTCAGGTACTTCATCTCCTGCAAGCTTTAAACTTTCTCTCAGCTATGATAAACAGTGAATTAATGTAACATTTGTTCCAATTTCCTTTTTACTCAATGCACCTGATCTCTCTCTGCCGTGCAGTTCATGCTGCAGGAGCTAAAGTGAAGGATTTGGAGGATGAAGCTGACAGACTGTTGGAGAAGCTGCAGCCAATCAAAAAGCTGCAGGACAATTTGAGGCGCAACATTTCACAAATCAAAGAACTGATCAACCAGGCCAGAAAACAAGCTAATTCAGTAAGTTGTCTAGAGATTCTGCTGTGCATCTGCAGTCCAGTCACACTAAATTAAAGTAATGCTACTGTTTTGGTTATAGTCAGTCAAAAACCAACATATTCCATGTTTTTTGTTTTTATATTACTGTATTTTGTGCAGTTCGTCTTGCTGATGCAATTTACATAATTTTTTCCAACTATATTTTGTACTTTTTCCATCAAAACTCTTTCTTCCCTTTACAATTTTTGTTTTCAGGCAGAAAACCACCTTTATGTATTCAAACTAAAGTACTGATATAAAATAATATATTTTATTCCATTAACAAACATTTTTTCTGTTTTATTTTCACAAATATGTCTACCAAAATCAGTCTTTGTAATAAAATTTGCAACAAAAAAATGTCTTCTCTGTTTTTAGATCAAAGTATCTGTTTCATCGGGGGGTGACTGTCTCCGTAGTTACCGTCCTGATATTCGTAAAGGAAGATATAACACCATCATCCTTCATGTTAAAACCACCACACCTGATAACCTGCTCTTTTACCTGGGATCTGTTAAATATGTAAGTATATGTGGTGTTTGTTTATTTATTATTTATAGCCAGATTCAAATTCTGCATACAGTTACTTCATATAATCATAACATGATCTGATTTAGCATAATATAAATGGCAAAAATGTTGTAGGTTTATGACAAATAGCAGCTTGCATCAAATCTTCACTTCACAGTCCTCCATCCAGGGCAGGTTTTAGCAGAAACGGCTAAATCAAGACAGCTGTAGACGTATTTTTAGTTTTCTCATGTGAAAAGTTTCATGAGAAACCACGTCAGTGATTAAGAGAATGTTTTGTCAGAATGATGTTAAACTGTAGAGCACCAGATCACATTGTGTATTATCTGCTTCAATAAAGTAGCAATTTTTTTAGCCTTCGTCGTTGTTAAAGCTGATTGTACTCACTGTGGTCACCTATTGGTTCTGGTTTACAGAGTCTGAAAGGTGAAGCTCAGATGAATGAATGTGTTTTAATTTCACACAAACTTTAGTAGACCTGCTGGTCTCCTGTTTGTTACTCAGATGACTGAATGATGTGGGCTTTATGTTTCTGTGCATGTAGAGCAACTACACGTTTACTGTCAGGTGTTAACAAATGTACAAAGATGTCCACTTTATAGCAAAACTGCAAAAGGTAAATGTAACGTTGATCCACTTTCAAAGGTTTTTCCACTTTAGAAACAGACAAAATATCCAAAATAGTCCTTTTTTTAAAGGTGTGAAATTTTAGATTTTGACCAAACAGAAACATTCCTCATTAGTAAACCTAAAGGGAATTTAACCTTCATTAAGTAATATAGAGGGGAAGTAATCTGTGAGGAAAATGGGTTTTTAAGGTTACACAGTATATTAATGCATTAATCACAGTTAATTCACCTTTGAAGAGTTTTATATTGTTTATTACAGATGAAAAACCTGCGATTCAGCCGACAACAGTTTCTACACACCAAGGAAAAACGAGTTGTGTGTGTGTGTGTGTGTGTCCTAAACCTGATAAACACAATGCAGTCACATACAGCCTGCACACACTCCCAGAGTGATTTGTCTAATATGAGAGTAATTAATACATCTCAGCACCCCTTACAACACAACACACTGCTGTTTAAAGGTATCACTGATAGTCCCACTGTGTGTATGTGTGTGTGTTAAAGAAGAGCAGCAATTAACAACAAGCTTGTGTTTCTCTATACTTCAGCCTGATTTCCCCTGAGAAATCGTTGCTTCATTTGACTGGGAAGTCTTGAACACACATGTCTCTCAATGATATTATAATTCAGTATAAGCAATAATTCAGTGTGTGTGTGTGTGTGGGGGGGGGGGATGCTAGTTGAATAATAACGATGCTTCCCTGTGATCTGTGCTAATGAATAATCGCCTTTTACCCTGGAGAGAGTGGAGAGAAATGTGTGTTTGCTTGTGTGTGTTTTTGTGTGTGTCTTCAAATGTGACTCCCTGATATTCTTTAATTGTGCATAACACCAAATGAATAATAATGTTGTGTATGCAGTTCAAAGACGGCAGATGAGGGACCATGTTCAGAATTCACTTATCGATTTTCTCTGTTCATACATAAATAATAAGATTGTTAATCAAAATCCAGCAGAATCCTGTGATAATCCACTTATGTAGCAGTGGATAGAGGAAACTTTAGCCTTTTGTACCTTCAGAAATTCTCTAAAGCTGAATGTGAAATCACCCTTCTATCAAGGATAAATAATCCCATTGGTTCTATGTAATGGGTTATCATTGTTCTGCATTTTTCCTCACATTTTTTACAACTCTTGTATTCTCTCTAAAGACTTTAATGTCAAAAATTCAAGTAAAATGTCTAAATCTCCCTTTTCTTTTTCCCAGTTAAAGTGTGACGATGCCCTTTTGAGAGTTTGATGTCGTTTGAACTGCGTGTATAACTTGTATGACTTAAAACCAAAACCTGACCTCTTGAATCTGCAGTGTGATAAGATAGCAGACATTTATCTCACACACTGTCAGAGAGAAGGGTCTGGTCCTACTGCTAGCATCGCCACCTTCACAGTGTGTAGGATCAGCTGAGAAATGCCATTTGTCATTTCATATTTCTATCACCTTTAAAGGCCAGTGATTTTTACACTTTTATAGTTTTATGACAGCGGAAGTTGAAGTACTTGTATAATCGAGAACTCCTGTTTTTTTCTTTTCAATGCAGAAGGAAGAATAACCAACAAACTTTGTATTTTTGTATTAACTGCTAATGTTAACACAACTTCTTATGATTTGTTTGCATTTCTAGAGTATTTTAGCACTGAACCAAACTGTTGGCATGATATTTAAATGCAACTTTCTGCAAAATCATTTACAGTTTTGGTTTCTTTCCTCTGTGCCTCAGGTTGATTTCTTGGCCTTGGAGATGCGTAAGGGGAAAGTGAATTTCCTCTGGGATGTGGGTTCAGGTGTGGGTAGGGTTGAATATCCACATCTCACGATCCATGATGGGAACTGGCACCGGATAGAGGCGTCTCGGTAAGAGGCATTCACACAAAACAGGCACATGTGGTGTTCCTCTGCATGTCCACTCAAGCACTGAATCATGTTGGCTCTATTTCAAAGGAGAAGTAAGTCTTAAATTACATTCATGTGAAGCTGCAATTTTGAGACTAACTTTTAACAAAAAATCACCAGCTGATGCACTTAGTCATGGCCATGAGGGATTTAGAAAGACAAATTTATGAAAATAGTTGACTATTTTGTAAAAATAACTAGTTTAGTCTATCTTACATAATTTAATAAATCACAATCAATGATAAAAGTGAGGATAAACCACCAGGAAACGCTTCATCCGGCTCATACGAGTGGAAAACACTTTTTTCCCACCTGGGAAATCCAGAGTTTGCAGCCTTGTCAGCCTTTGGCACATTATTACAAAGATCCAGTGTAATCACTTTTCCCTACCCCTCTGCAAGTTGAAGCAGTGAAGAGTTGTTGTTTACACACAATGCAGCACAACACCCATTCTCGTGAAGATGGCATCTCACCTGCTCTATGCATTTTCCATCAGAGAGACTTCCCAAAGGTGTTTACTGATGAGATCACACAGACTATCAGTCCTCAAAATGTTCCCCCACACAATGCAGAAATGCTCTTCCTGCCTTGAATACGAGCTTCAAGGCAGGTGGTTCGTTTCACCGTGCAGCTCGGAGGCTCAACAGACACAAACCGCTTCTCTCGATCAGCTTTTGCACTAAGAGTTAATAAAAAATGTTTCCAGGTGAATCTGTTTTCTCAGTCTTAGTCCTCCAGACATGCAGGATAACATGCATTAAACATTTCACACTCCTTCACTTTCTCTGCTCCTTTCCACCTACAGTAATGGTCTGAATGGTACCATCTCCATTTATCCTCTGGAAGGCCCTATGGCTGGCATGATGCCGACCCCGGCCAGTTCCAACTCGCCCACAGCTTTCACCATCTTGGACGTTGACCAGAACGCCTACCTGTTTGTAGGAGGAATATTTGGCTCCATCAAGGTATTTATCAGAAGCTTCATCAACTTGACTGTCCTATTTTGTTTTCATTGTTTTCTTTTTGTCTTTTAGAAAGCAGAAGCAGTGAGAACATCAACATTCTCTGGCTGTATGGGGGAGACCTTCTTAGATGGTAAACCTATTGGTCTGTGGAACTACAGAGAGAGAGAGGGGGACTGTAAGGGTTGTGTTGTCAGGTATACCAACAGATCTCCTCATTTAGATCATTTAGTTTGTCCAAATCAAACACCTACAGACGTTGGATGGAAATGCATCACATAAAACTGACTCAGTATCTGTGTTCTTGTAGCCCTCAGCGTACCATTGGTGAGGGGACGGTCCAGCTGGATGGTGAAGGCTATGCTGCAGTGGGAAGACCCACCAGGTGGAACCCAAATGTTTCCACCATCACCTTCAAGTTTCGCACTTTCTCCTCAGAAGCTCTGCTCATGTATCTGTCTACAGAAGACATGGTGTGTGTGCAAAAAAGATACACATATATTATAGATTTTCAAATGACAGTAGCTTACAGCTTTACTGTTGCATTCTGCAGAAGGACTTCATGTCTCTTGAGCTGACAGAGGGAAAGGTAAAGGTGAACTTTGACCTTGGATCAGGGGTTGGAGTGGCCTTATCCGCCCACCGCCACAATGATGGACACTGGAAAGCCCTCACCATGTCAAGGAATAAGAAACAAAGTATATACAATAAAAGACCTCCAGTTGAAGAGGAATTTGCTCTAGGTACACGCTGTTGCAGATAACATCTTTTTGCTTCTTTACACAGCCATCGTGATTGTTGTGGACATCGACAGTGGTGCTGAAGAAGAGATCACAGCCACATCTCAGGGTTCAGCTACTGGTCTGAATCTCAGGGAAAACCAGAAAATCTATTTTGGTGGGCTGCCAACGATTGGAAACTACAGGTAGCCAAAGTCTCACCCAAAAAGATGGAATATATGCTCTATATGAGAGAAACAAGGGCTGATTTTACATGATTTTGAATATTTTGTGAGGTTAAAACTGCAACTAATTGTTGTGGAAATCGTGTTTTACTAGTCATTAGCTGTAATTGTGTTTGAAGTGTGTTAATGCCTTTATATGTTTTGTCTTAACAGCATGGCAGCCAGGTAAATAAACAAATGGATACATGAAATTTAGGCCTATAATTTAGGAAAATGTGCTTATAATTTATCCCTGCATGATGCCAGACATGCTGCTCGGTCTGTGCAGAGCACAGCTAACGTTTTATTTATTCAGTCATATTTCTTGGATTGCACACAAAGGTTGTTGCTCCTTCAAATGGCAGCTGGAAACCATTTTTCTGTCCTTCATTAATCTGAATGTGACGTTTGTTCAGCATCATTTAAGTGGAATGCTGCTTTGCTCCATAATCACCTTATTGTCCTAATTGTATTCAGATACTTTAGAGCTTATTATGGATTTTGGAGCCCAGCAGTTACTGTTTTTTTGCAGAGCTACACAATGAAACCTTAACTAACTTATGCTTTTAAGATCCACATAGTTTATTTTGAATAATTCTGTAACCTATACAACACCTGATGCAAAATATCTAAGTTGGTTATCTTGAAAAAAGAAATAAACACCAACTAATTAATATGGACGAACAGCAAATTCAGATTATTCTTCCTTTTGATTTCCAGGCTTCACTTTGCTGCTAGATACATGATCATGATGCAATAGTTTCACCGCTGCAGTAATCCTGCAATTTCCTTTAAAAGCTTCACTGCTAAAATGAGTTTTATTGTATTTTTCCAGCTAAGAATATGTTGTTTATTAAAATAATTCTCCTCTGTTTAGGTCGGAGGTGACTCTGAAGAGATATGCAGGTTGTCTCAGAGACATTGAGGTCTCCAGAACTCCATATAATCTCCTGAGCAGCTCAGATTATACAGGGGTCACCAAAGGATGTGAAGTAGAGGTAAGGTGGCTTTATAAAGGTCTGAATCTTTGTTCTTGTGATATTTTAGATCCTGAAATGTACGTTTAGATTCAAATTAGCATACAGGAAAGGGAGTTTTGAAAAGGCCTTGGCTTGAATTAATTGCCTGACCTCCCTCTTATTAATCCGTTTTTGACCCTGTCTATTCTACGTTTTTCCATTTGACTTTCTCCTTGATTCTTTGTCATTCACATATGGCCTTACTCAGTATTCATGCAAAGAAAAAACCTACCATAAAAGCAACGACCAGTTCAAACTCTAACTTTCTCTTATTCCTTCTCCCACGCTTTAGTCCGTGCAGTCCAATTATACATGACACATGCTTGTACTGAACCTGCCATAAAGTTTCAAAGCAAGCAACAACCTTCACTGTGAATTCTATACACCGGTGCCATTCATGCATACAAAGCATAGCCCTGCTCGCATAGTGTGGAGTTTATTAAGGATTATAAAGGGTCTGGGTTGAGTGTTTAGTTCAGGCCTTTCTATTGCTCATGTGGATGTTTTAAATTGTACTCATCAGACTGTGCGTGGAAATAAATGAGCTTTCACAGTCCTACGGGTTGGACCTGTTCCCTTTAGCAACAGAAAGGGACACTGAAAACATAAATCAGTGATTTTTAAAGTGAAGCTTAAAATTGAAAATTAAATAATTGTGATAATACTTATGTAAATGATGCACTTAGTATTAAAATAAATGAGTAATGGATCATTTGTTTTGCGTGAAATGTTGAAGGCTTTAATTTTTTTCCATATTGTCTAAAATATGTTCAATCCTGGTCCTAGAGGTCTCCAAAACGCCTGATTCAATGGTTGAACTACCCGTTCAGCAGGTTCTGCAGCAACCTGTTTGTCAGTGATTGATTTGAATCAGGTGTGTTGAAGCAGAGAAACATCTAAGACATGCGGGGTAGTGGCCCTCTAGGACCAGGATTGGGCCTAAAATATCACTTATTTACTTTTCAAGGTGCCTTAAATATCTCTACAGTAATTAATGTATCTCCTCCTTCTTATCATAGAACCTGTACACGGTCAGTTTCTCCAAGCCGGGATACATGGAGCTGAGCGGCTTCTCACTCGCAGTCGACACAGAGATCAGCTTGTCCTTCAGCACCCTTGAAGACACTGGGACTATTCTACTGGCGGTGGGCAGAGCCTCACCAGTCGGCCTGAAGGTGGTTGTTTTTTTTTTGTCTCATTTACTTTAATGTTGCTTGAGATAAACACTAATCTAGGCAGGGTTTGATTTAATAGTGAGCTGAAACATGAAAGTGAGAGAAAACTTAATAAGTTTCCTGGTGGACGATATGGCTCCTTCTCCTCCTAAGACATGTGTGAGGGTTAAATTCTATTATATAAAATGGGATTAGAAGGACTTTATCAATGTTACAAACAAACATTGGGAACAATTGTTCGTTCAAAAATAAAAGGATAACTCCATAGAGTTTCTCACCACCTGTTGGTGAGTTGGATCAGGTGGCAGGGTGTCACATAGTGAGGGTCTGCTGGGAATGCCTAACAGAGTCTTGAGTCAGATGGTCCGGCAGAAGCTCAGCCCTTAGACACAGGATCAGGAGCTCGGACATCCAGGAGGGACTCTTATTAGAACCACTGTCCCTCCACATAGAGAGGAGCCAGCTGAGGGGGTTCAGCTGATCAGAATGCACATGAACGCGTTCCTGGGGAGGTGTTTTAGACATGTCCTGCTGGCAGGAGGCCCTCGAGTTGATCGAGAACACGCTGGAGGAATCTAGGCTGGCCTGGAAACGCCTTGGGAGGACCTGATGAACGTGGCTAGGGAGAGGACAATCTGGAGATGATGCCTCCACGAGCCAACTGAGGCAAACGTGGGACAACTTTAGGAGGACTTGGTGTCCAAATTCAAATATATGTAGGCTAAAATGTAAATAAATTCATACATAATTAGAACTATTTTATTAAAATGTGCCAAAAAATTGCATGACTGAATTTGTTTGGAATTAATTCATGTGTCACATGACCAGGTCATACGTAGAACTAGAAGCGTTACATACCAATTCACTCTGAATCCTACTGAACGTTTTAAAATACACACAAAACGCAAGATAGGAAAAGAAGGCTGCAGCATGATGAATAATATTTAATGTTTTTAATTTTAAATGAGCTGTAGTAAAACAGGAAAACACACAACTATACATTCTGATTAAATCTGTGTATATCTTTAAAACATGGTGCTACATTCACCCAATTATCTGGGGGAAAGACGTAAACTATATGAAAACCTTAAACTGTTATCCTAACTTTCCAAACATGTTTCCCAACAGGCTCGTGGGTCCAACTTGTTGAGCTCCAAGAGGAAACGAAGACAGTCTGGAGAGGTGGGTTCCTCCACATCCTCTTTCATAGATTACATGAGTGCTTACTAATAAGATTTTGCGTTTGTTGGCAACTTGGCTAATTGGTTTTATTTTTTATCCAAAATGTCCACTTTCAGTATAACTCGTTATCTAAGACTCTTTAGGATCTACATCAATCTGAAATTTCAGCTGACCATGGCAACTAATGTAAACAACCACACACCTCATCTGAGTGAATTAGAGCATATTAATGAGATTTGACTTTTTTTGGCAACTATACTAATTAGATTGGCCCACAGCTAGATGTGCCGACGCCCACAAATGTACATAAACACAAGATCCATTATGCAAATTTATTGCAAAAACATCATTTTATTATATTCAACATAAAATGTGCAGCATGTTTTGTATACATGTACTGTATGCACGTGAGCATTGTTTAGCATAATGTGCATCTGAGTGAGAACGTTGCTCGCATGAATACAAAACAGAAAGCTCGTCTGCTCACGAGGACAAAGGGTTACCTCCAGCTTATCCATCATCACTGGTTGTTGGGCGCATAAATCTATTTTTACTAACTATGCTGGCAGGCGGGGCGTGTGTGTGTGGGGAAAGGTTAAACGAGGTTAAAAACACCATCAACTCAAGTTGGCCCTGACTAATGGCTGGTTTGGAGAGGGACAGACAGAGAGTAGGACGGGGGGGGGGGGGGG
>SSNR01000020.1:3881353-3929571 GCA_006937965.1 Callopanchax toddi | reverse complement strand
GCAATGTTGCAGAGACGTGTCAACCACGACAGTCCTACAACATCCATAGCCTTGAGATACCCAGGTCGGATCTCATCCACCCCCGGGGCTCCGCCACTGCGTAGTTTTTTGACTACCTCAGCGACTTCTGCCCCAGAGATTGGACAGTCCGTCCCCAGGTCTCCCAGCTCTGGTTCCTCATAGGAATGCGTGTCGGTGGGATTGAGGAGCTCCTCAAAGTATTCCTTCCACCGTCCGACTATAGCCCCAGTTGACGTCAGCAGCTCCCCGTCCCCACTGTAAACAGTGTGAGCGAGTTGCCGCCTTCCTCCCCTGAGGCGCCGGATGGTTTGCCAGAACCTTTTTGGAGCCGACCGATAGTCTTTCTCCATGGTCTCACCAAACTCCTCCCACGCCTGAGATTTTGCCTCGGAAACTGCCACTGCTGCACTCCGCTTGGCCCTCCGATACCTATCTGCTGCCTCTGGAGACCCACAGACCAGCCACGCCCTGTAGGCCTCCTTCTTCAGCCTGACGGCTCCCCTAACCTCTGGTGTCCACCAGCGGGTACGGGGGTTACCGCCACGATTGGCACCGGCTACCTTGCGACCACAGCTAGCAACAGCCGCCTCAACAATCGCAGAGCGGAACAAGGCCCATTCGGACTCAATGTTCCCCACTGCTCTCGGGACACGGTCGAAGCTCTGCCGGAGGTGGGAGTTGAAGACCATCTTGACAGGCTCTTCTGCCAGGTGTTCCCAGCAGACCCTCACTATACGTTTGGGTCTACCAGGTCTGCGTAGCATCTTCCCCTGCCATCTGATCCAACTCACCACCAGGTGGTGATCAGTTGACAGCTCCGCTCCTCTCTTCACCCGAGTGTCCAAAACATACGGTCTCAGGTCAGATGATACAACTATAAAGTCAATCATTGACCTGTAACCTAGGCTGCCCTGGTACCAGGTGTACCGGTGGGCATCCTTATGTTTGAACATGGTGTTTGTTATGGCCAAACTGCGACTTGCACAGAAGTCCAAAAACAGAACACCACTCGAGTTCAGATTGGGCGGGCCGTTCCTCCCAATCACGCCCCTCCAGGTCACGCTGTCATTGCCCACGTGAGCATTGAAGTCTCCCAGCAGGACTATGGAGTCCCCAGTAGGAGCGCTATCCAGCACTCGTCCCAGGGACTCCAAAAAGGGTGGGTACTCTGAGCTGCTATTTGGTGCATAAGTACAAACAACAGACAGGACCCGTTCCCCAACCCGAAGGCGCAGGGAAGCTGCCCTTTCATCCCCCGGAGAAAACCCCAACATACAGGCAGAGAGTCTTGGGGCTAACAGAAAGCCCAAGACTATATCTAGCCGGTATTGCTCAGCCTCTTCCACAAGCTCCAGCTCCTTCCCCGCCAGAGAGGTGACGTTCCATGTCCCAATAGCCAGTTTTCCTGTCTGGGGATTGGACCGCCAAAGCTCCCGCCTTGGTCTGCCATCCGATCCACATTGCACCGGACCCTTCATGTTCCTCCTGCAGGTGGTGGGCCCACAGGTGGATGAGCCCATGTATCCGGTTCGGGCTGGGCCCGGCCGGGCCCCATGGGCGAAAGCCCGGCCACCAGGCGCTCGCTCACGGGCCCCAACCCCAGGCCTGGCTCCAGGGTGGGACCCCGGTAACCCTCCAGGCTGGGTACACTGGCTCGATGATTGTACTTGCATGAAGAATTTACAAAACTGTTTTTTAAAATACTTTCATAACTGTGTTAGATTATTTTCAGTACACCAAGATGCACAACTTATTCTCTGTAGAGGACATTGCTTTTAAAAAAATAAAGAAGCTATAAACAAAATATGAATAGATCCTGAAACTATATTTTGGATGTTCAAATTTCCTAAAATATAAATGAGAACATTTGTTTAAGTTTCTGCACTTTATAGGTCAGTATGCTGGTGAAGGTTCTCATAGTAATCCTCCTGGTACAGGGGTATCCAGAGTGTAGAAATAAAATAAAAATGTAAATCTTAACCATGATTTTTGATTTTATTTAAATTTCCTGGTAATAAGACCACAAACCACTGATTTATACTAACCTGTGAGTCATAAAGCTCAACTATATACAGTGAGAGTTTTTGAAGATATTGACTTATAATCTATTATTGCTGCTAATAATTAACAAACATGTGTTTTTCAAGACCGAGAAAATAGAAAACAATCAACCTGGCAAATCCAATGAATTGTTTGCATTTCATTTAATGAGTCAAACATAAAAGATCCTCAGTGTTTTAGAGCTTTTATCCATAAAACATTATACTGCATTATTTTCTAACAAGATATTACATGTTTACTTTATTGTTGAGCAGGTAAAAATAAAAACTGCCAGAATATTATTTTTGCATGTCTTTATTTTGGCCCTTGAGTATGTAGCGTAATATAACCTGATTTTATTGGTATAATACGGACACACTTCTGCAAGGCTATTAGCTTAGTTTTGTGGGTTTTATGCTGGCAACTGCTAGCTACCTTCACTAAACTAATTGTTATGCAGGATATCTAGGTTCTTTTGATTCAAAGGGAAGACCTACGTACGTTATATTTGGAAGTTATAACCCAGAAGCAGACTTAGACTACAGTTATTTTATTAAAGAAACAGATTGAACGAACAGACAGATATGAGGTAGATGGTGCATCTTAAGAGCTTCTTCTGATGTTATTAAGCTGAGAGTTAATGACGAGAGCCCGTGAGATATTAATTATCTCTAGGGAGTCTGAGCTAGTTATGAGGGGAACTGAGCCTAACTTGAAAGGAGTGTTATTTATCAAGAGCCTCGGTTTTACCAGATCGGGTTGGTACCTTGCTGAAACCGCTCCAGATCGCCTCTGCGTGAGAGGTGGAGGCTCGTCGGTGAGATCGTTGGTCTGACGAGCCTCGGATTAGCCCCCGGTGAACGGGAAGTCACTCGAGGCACGGAGGTGTCTGATGAGTCGGTCAGCGGCTCCATGATCGGCTGGTGCAGAGGCTAACAGGCTTTCCCCATGGTTGGTGAACAGAAGCAGACGGATGGTGTCTGGCTTCTAGCCGGGGGAAATTGTCCTCGACTGCTTGGGGCTAATACCCAAACGGGCAGTCGGCATCTGAGCGTACCGTGTAGCTGAGGGACGGTCGCTGTCGTCTCGTTGCTGGCTGAACGAGAACTCCTGAACTCGGTAGCTTCCAGGCAGGAAGTCTGACCGTGGAAAGTTTTGGACGCGTGGCCCAATGGGAAGGAGTTACCAAGTCACGTGGTTCTCGTCATTAAGGAACCCAGGCAAACTTAGATGGATTATTAATATGCTTTAACCTTTTAGCAAAAGTAGAAACATAAAATAATACTGATGCAACATCAACATTCATTAATACTGGAAGAAAATGAATTAATCATATTAAGACATTTCTGGACAGTGGATTAAAGGTAGTGTCTTTTTAGAATGAGACATCAAAGAGTCCTTAAGTTTAATTATTAATTAAAGGAAGTCTTCTGAGTCTTCCGACACGACCGAGTCCTGGAAGGAATGTTGATTCAGGTTACAACATAATAAAAGAGTCATTTTAATCCAAGTTATTGGGAAAAAGATGAGTTATTGTTGTGATGAACCAGAGGTCAGAATTCAGAGATAGTAACGCCTTTGCCGGCGTTACAAGTACATAGAACTTAATTATTTTAGCCTGCGCAAAAAGGCTTTGACACTGATCTAGTGGGTCCAGAAATAAAGTAAACATGGATTATCAAGGTTTTAAGCTGCAATGAGAACCTCATTGGTGCAAACTATCAAACAATCACTAGGGTTTAGGTTGTTCTGGTTCTAGTGTGAGATGTTTTGATCACATTCCTGAAGACGTGAATTGCTGTAAAACTATCTGGGGGATCAGATTCATACAGTATAAAAGTTTGGTGCTCCACATTTTTAAACTTGAAGAGAGAAAGTGCCGTGAATGAGAAATAAAAACATCTTCATAAAGATATCCAGTCGCCATATTTTTGATCTTACAAGGAGTACAGGTCAATCTGTCAGAAACTGTCAAATCGTGAAAAAAAGTTTAATTTTGCATTTTTAGAATGAATGATGTAAATAAATTAAAGGTGAAAACTTGATCAAACTCTAGTGTTTAAATCTTTTGCCATTCTGAGTTTTTGGACTGTTTTAGTAAAAAAAAAAAAACTCCCTGACGGATTGTTTTGCAAACTTAATGCAATAGAACTAACTTAAAACATCAATTCCCAGTTCACAAAACATTTTTATCCCATGTTTAAAGACCTTAAATGTACATTAGTGTGTCTGAACCTCCTGTAGTTAACTTTAGAACATTTACACCTAAACCAATACTGGAACAAACATCAGACACAAACTGAGAGCAGATTGAACCAAAATGTAACGTAAGTCAAAATTTAAAACCAGTTTTAGAGTTTATGTTTGGTTTAAATCCAGCCACGTCTCCATGCCTCCATCTCCTCTGGCACTTTCCCTTGACTGTACTCATTTTTTTAAGTGATAGTCTGCTTTTGTTAGACATGTGCCTGTTCATGTATGAGCGTGCACGTGCTCCCTTTGTGAGATGGCGCAGCGAGAGCCACGTTGTAGCTACATCTCAGTTCAATTTGTCCCCGACCTCAAATTGAAATTCCATTTTCAGGTGGTAAATTGTCTCCCACTTCGCCCTCTGGCACACACTGAATTAAAATTCAAATTAGCCTGACCCTGCACCACTGCTCTCTAACACCTCAGTGACTGTCTCACTCTTTCTTTCCCGACCAATCTTCATCCAACTCGCTGTTTTGCTCTCTGCCCTCTCATCTCTCTCTCCTATTATCTCCTCCTCTCTGTTCCTCTCATCTCTTGTTATCCTTTACTCCTTGCTCTCCACTCCTCCTCTACCTCTTTTATTTTCCCCTTCTCCCTGTATCTCTTCGTGCTCATCTCCAGTTTCCAATTTTCTCTTCAAATCCAGTGTTTTTCTCCTGTTTTTGCTTTATTTTTTGTTGCATTTTTCTCCATTTGCATTCTACAAATTTCTACTGAAACATAAAATATGAATCTCTAATAAAACCTCTACATATTGACTTTTATTTTGAAATGCTCCATTTATCACATGTAATTTCCCTTCTTTCTGATAGTTGTATGAGCGTTCCACCATTATTAAAACTCATCTCCATCTCCTGCAGCCGTACCTCTCAGTCATGCTGAACAAAGGATCTCTTGAGGTCTTGGCGTTCACCGGCAGCCACAGTCCACGCCGAGTCATCAGGCGACCCGAGCAGGGGATCCTGAATGATGGCAGAGAGCATTCTCTGCGTATAGAGAGGCTGCCTGGCAGGTTTGCTGATGTTTCTTTTTCATTTTAGTTTTTTGGGAGTGTCCCTTTTGTATTACCTCAAACCTGACTCTCAAATGTTTAATCTTAATACGTGTGCGTTTGTTTTTATTCGTCACTAGATTCTTTGTGGTCCAGGTGGATGAGGAGCCCAAGAGGGAGGCGGCGCTCCCCAACGACCAGCCAATGAGCTTGCAGCATGTTTTCCTCGGTGGTATTCCTGCAGAAGTAGAGCGGACGTCCAACAGAGCCAACATCCCGTTTCAGGGATGCATTTGGAACCTCATGGTTAATGCAGTGTATGTAATACTTTGATTTTTGTAACAGGAAATCTTGATTTTATAACAGACTAAAAGAGTCAAAGAGAACTTATGGGTTTGTTTTACACTACCTTGAATCTGAAACAATAGAAAGATGACCTTCCTAGTTGTGTTCCTTTGTTTTTGGCAAGCTTAGAATGAAAATATATTTTTAGCAAATATATAATTCTAGATAAGAGTAACAATAGGATTGCAGGAGATGAATTATGTTAATTATGAGAAAAACATTTATTGTTTTCTGGCTGAAAACTGCATTAGATCCATCTGGTGTCATGAACATATTCATAAATTGTGTTATTTGATAATATTCAGGTATTTTTGTTTGTATTTATTCATCTTTAGCTCACCTGACACATGATATCTTCACATTTTTCTCAGTGGAGTTCTTCAAGCAGCTGAAATCCCCTAAAACCTTAACAATCTCTTCAAAAAGCGCCTAAACGATTGATAAAGACCAGTTTAAGGCTTTACGCAGCCCATTCTGTTGTCTCATGCAACCATCATCTAACTGCTTGTTCCCCTCTCAGATTGTCAGATTTCTCCCAGCCCGTTTCCTTTGAAAATGCTGAAATTGGCCAGTGCCCCAACCTCGCTCCACCACCACCTCCACTCCCTCTACCAGAAGACAAGGATGCTGAGAAGGAAGGGAAAAAACCTCCGTTCACTCCGGCTCCCATCACACCTCCTCCTAGTCCTCCTGCTGTAAGTCTATATAAATATTTAGTGGTCTAAATGCATATAATTGGCATTATGTACAGAATTCAACAGAAGGTGCATTAAAATAAATTGACTTTTTAAAAAAAGACTAGATGCAAAGGAAGTGCACGTGTTTCCTCATAAATTCATGTTTAAAAAAGAGCCACACAAGCTCAGAGGTGGCCAGATGTTCCGCTGCATCGTATCATGTTTTTTTCTATGTTATTGGGAACATTCACATACAAACACGCTCCTGTTTCTGATGAAATGCAGCCGTGGCCCACTGTACTAGCTTAGCCATTTATCACACAGCACTTGTACAGCCCATTACCTCTTCTTTATAGTCCCTTTAGCCTTGAGTCACTAAACTCCACCTTTGGCAGCCTGTCAGGCGGTGCAGAGCCATAGCCTCACGCTAGGCTAACTGTGCATGCCATTTATGCTTTATGAGTCCACAGAAGCCAAATGCGCTGAACTAATATTTAGCCTCTATGCTAAGAAGCTGCCAGGCAGTGAGTTATAAAATACACACTCTTCACATCGGGACAGACTTTTTACATATTTAATAAATGTCCTACATTAGCCATAGGTTATCAGTTACCCACTTAGCTGCTAAACTACACCTCTTAAAGAACATTGATCATGGAGCAAAGAGCCAGAGAACTGTGCCACCTCAGCTATAACTCTGAGGTTTGTTGCTTTATGGGCTGTGAGTTCGTCTGTTTTATGATATAGACGGCAGACTGGGAGAAGCTTTAGTTCTAAATCCCCATTTATAAGATAAACGGTGGTTACTGCTGCAGATTAACCTCATTTTACCTGGCATTACAGGAAAATGGAGGTACAACGACTTAGTTTATTCCAATATTTCACAGATTGAACAACTTAAAGCCCCTCTTGGGTTTGTTTCTGTCCCAGGTTTACGTTATGAATCCAGGACATCGATAGCTGTGGATGCAGAAGTTCTGTTTACTGGTTTATGATTCCAGAATAAGTTGAAACGTGAGAACATCAGAGCTTGATATTTAATATTCACATTAAAAACATTTTGGTTTAAACAAAATAAGAATGTGAAGTATTTTATGTTTATTTATTTTTAAATAAAAGTTAAAACAACTGGACTTTTTGGAAGTAGTGGACATTTTCTGCTCTGTATATCGAGTACCCCGGTATACAGTATAGTTTAGACTTTCTTTTCTTCTAAGAGGAAACAGGCTTGGAGCTTTTCCTTTGAGAACCCATCATCGTGTTCAGTTTGGAGCTTTAATGACCTTTACTGATGACATCATGGTTTGGTTGTTGCTGTTTGTGCTTTTCACCTCTGGCTGCTGCCAAAAGCTTATTTTCTGCTCTTTACCTGCTGACCCACAGAAGGCCACGCCCCCTGTCCCACCTGCTGCCACACCCACTGCAGCTGTAGCTCTGCCTGCTATTAACCTGGACCCCAGCACAGACTTGGTACACACACACACACACACACACACACACACACAATTCAAACTGTCAGTCCACATGATCTGATTCCTTCTGAGGACACAAATCTGATCTAGTTTTTTTTTTTTAATGCATGGTTATCTGAAATTAGATCAAAATCATGTAATTCTCTAATCTGAGTTTGTAAATATATGAACTAAAACATTACATCACAGCTTTTCAGGTACCTTCTCCTATATCACCCTGTTAATGCTCAGAACCGAGAACCTGAGTTATTTTTTTATGATTTTTAAATTCCTTCAGCATATTCTGATTACTGAGGTCAGATTTGAGAATTCATTGCTCCAGAAATCAAAGTTTTGTCCTGATCTTGATTTAAAAGTCACATTATTAACTTTTAGTATCAGTTTTCTGACATATCTTACATTTACAAAACTTTGTGAGGTATTTTTATTTTTAACTCTGCTGCAAATTTCATTCAAATCTTGCTATAATTGTTATGGGAAAAAATGTTTTGCACTTCTTGCATTAATTCCACAACAAAAAAGTATTTGTGTACCATTATTTGGTCTTTAAGTGAACCTGAGTTGGTATTTATTTATGAATCCTTTCTTTAAAAAGATTTAAAAAGTCTGAACAACACTCAGTCTCTTCTACACATCCAAACACAGTCCTGACTAAACGAGTTCTGATTCTATTGGTGTGACCTTCAACAAAAAAAACTGAGTGGAAAACTGTCCTTCCATTGTTAGCTTAATGGAAAGACGATGAAGGGATGAGAAGACGGGATGAAAGAGAGTAGCAGGCAGAGGACGAGGTGGAGAGAAAAGGTGCAGCCTTAGAGGATGGGAATAAAAAAGAGGGCGAGGCTTTCTGAACATAACAGTGCTCTGCTTTTGTTGGCTTAATGGAAAGATGGAGGAGAAGAATTAAAGGAGAGGAAAGGAAAGGGCTTCAGAACAAGTGACGTCTCTTTTTTGTTAGATCGGGGGAGCATAAGAGAGAAAAGAATGAGAGGAGGAGCAGATATGAGGACAGAATGAGATAAGAGGTGAGTGTCAGCTGTGACAAAGCAAGGTCACAGACTGGGGAATGTCTTCACTTGAAAGGGAACAAGAGAGGGTTGGAGATTGAGACACACATGCAGTCCTTTGAGATTGTGTTAACTTTGTCTCACACTCACAGGAAGAATACAAAGGAGTGTTATCACTTAACAGGTGATATTCAAAAGACAAGAAAACCAAAGATATGAGAACGGGAAAGTTTGTGAAGGACAGAAAAAAAGGCAAAGGTGCCAGAGGAGGGGGTAAAAGAGAGGATGGTGTTGGTTGGATGAGAACAAAAGGGACTTTCCACCAGAGCAGAACACAACAGAACCAGTAGAGAAAGTAAAAGGAGCCAAAGGAGAGGATATGACAGAAAGAGGAGAGAAGGAAACTGATAAAAAGCCAAGAGTGGGCAGGAAGTGGGAAAAAGAAACGGGAAGACGTGAGGAGGATGTGGCTAGGTGGGAAAAGTTGGAAGAAAAGGAGATGATGTTAAAGGATTAAACCAAATGAAAAGCATAGAATGAAAGAAGCAGGATTAAAGATTTGAAGAGGAAATGGCAAAAAGAAAAATGGAAGCAGGAGGAGAAAGTAGAGGTTATAGAAGTGTAAACAAGAAAAAGCTGGTAGAAAAGATGGATTATGAGTGAAAATCTGGGAAATCTCAGGTAGAGAATGGTAAAGAAAGGGGCAGGAGAGAGAGAAATACTGTAAAATGAAAAATGGAACTTTGAGGAACAAAAAAGTGACAAGAAAATACCTGAAGATTAAAGAACCTAAAGAGGTGACCTGCAATTAAATAGTTTTGGACATGTAGGAAAGAGATGATACAGCAGAATGAAAAAGAAAGGAAATTCAAGGAAAGGCCAAGTAGGAAGGAAAATAAAATGATTTCAGATGTATTACAACACTGACACCTTGTGGTTATTAGCTGAACAGCAACCTAGGAGAAGGGGGTCCATGCACAGCCTAGGAGCCAGAGGCTGAAAGGACATGTCCCCTTTAGTTTTTAGTCTAAGCTTATAAACAATTTGCTAAAATAAAAAATACTGAAATTTTAATTCAAGGGGAAACATTTGTGACATTTAATTCAGATAATAAACATGAATTGTTAAGGATTTATGAAAAGAAATATTAATGTAGGTAAAACGCCATTATACAAAGAAGTAGGTGAATAAAAACTCACCTCTCTTTCTCCCACTCATCCCTGTCTGGGTTGCAGGGACAGAATCCCGAGTAGGGAGTCCCAGACTGTCCTTTGCCCAACCACCTCCATCTGTTCTGGAACCCCAAGGTTTTCCAAGTCCATATTGGAGATATAATCCCTCCAGCTTGTCTTGGGTCAGTCCAGGGGCCTCCTGCCTGTAGGACATCCCTGAAACACCTCCTCAGAGAAGCATCCAGACCAGATGTACCTCAGAGGGCTCCTTTAAATATGGAGGGGCATCAGTTGTATTCAGAGTCCCTAGATGTTTGAGCTCCTCCTCTATCTCGAAGACTGAACCCGGCCTCCCTGTGGAGGAAACTAATTTTGGCTGCTTGTATTTGCGATCTTGTGGGGCGTTGGGTAGTTCAGTAGGTAGAATTGTTGGTCTGGCAACTGGAGGGTCACCGGTAGGGATGTCCCGATCAGGTTTTTTGGCCCTCGAGTCCGAGTCTGAGTCATTAGATTTTGAAGATCTGCCGATCCCGAGTCCCGATCCGATCTTTTTAATATGTTGTTGTGATCAACTTTATAAAGCCTCCAGACACAGACAGACTCACACTTTCTGCTTCAAGCTGCTTCTGCCTTCTACTTTGTCGATGTTTAACTAATAAAAACAAACAAGCAACAAAATGATGTCATGCTGCAGACATAAATCCATCCATCTGTATATTCTATCATATCCATATATGTTTAAATACTTAAACATAATTCTCTGTGCATAAAATTAGTTTGTGGTTAAAGTAACTTTTTGAGGAGAATCTTTTTTTTTCCTACAGCTGTTCAGGTGCAGAAAAATGTCAACATTATTTTAACACTCTGGTCCATTTTTTGCCCAGAAAGAACAAACCTGTTTACTGACAATGACCTGGATCATTTCTTAAGTCATCAGCTTCTCCTTCACTCCTTCTCCTCCTGCTGCTTTATCCTCTGACTGCAGCAGCTCTGACCAACTGCTTAATTAGACTATTTGGAGAAATCGTTTTGGAGCGACATTTAATCAGGAAGCTCCTCCTCAGAAAGCGCTTTTTAAAAATCTTAACATCGCTCAATTATTTCCTGACGGAGGGCGGGTGTTGTGACGTGGTGTACCTGCAGCACTCAGCAGAATCCCCTCTGAGCCTGGAGGGAGACGCTGCGTAGGGACAACGAGTTAGCGCGGGTATGACTCGCTCCACGCCGGCCTCGCCTCCTCCAGACCGAGCACTCCCGTCGGTGCGTGGCTGCTTTCTGTTCAGGGGGAGGACGAGTCCCGGTGGGTGTGGAGAGAGCAGCGAACTCGGTCGCTGCTGGATAAGTTCGCGTGTCTCCCGGTCCCGGCCCCCTCCCTCCTCCTGGACTGGCGGAAAGTGATTCAACCTCTGATTATGGTTAATATATGTGCACAAATATAGACTATATATAAATCCCATGTGCTTTAGATTGTTTAACATATATTTAAAAAACCCAAACTTCCTTCTGAAGGCATAGCAGCTTTTATTTTGGCGGGGCGGTGCGCATGTAGAGGAAACCCGAGTCAAAATCGGGAGGTGACGTCCGATACCGATCGAGTCCAAAATCACGTGATCGGGGCCGATTTCCGATCACGTGATCGGATCGGGACATCCCTAGTCACCGGTTCAATCCCCACTCCGGCTGGGTAACTTTGTTGCCGTGTCCTTGAGCAAGACACTTCACCCACCTTGCCTACTCGTGGTGGTCGGAGGGACTTGGCGGGGGTCGATGCATGGCATCTCCACCTCCGTCAGTGCGTCCCAGGGCAGCTGTGGTTACAATGTAGCTCATCACCGCCAGTGTGTGAATGCGTGTGTGTGTTAAGTGTCCACATCACTACAGATGCTGCTCCGATCAGCTCATCTATCTCCTGCTCTCTCATTCCCTCACTCGTAAACAAGACCCCGAGATACTTAAACTCCTTCACTTGAGGTAGGGCCTCTCTCCTGACTCAGAGTTGACAATGCACTCTTTTCAGATCAAGAACCATGGTCTCAGATTTGGAGGTACTGGGGCCTTAAGTCCAGGTCTGGCTTTGGGCGGGTCCTCTGTAACCCTCCAGGCCGGGTATGTTTTATCCATGAAAGGTCTTCTGAACCACTCTTTGTCTCATCCTTCACCCATGACCATTTGCCACTTGTCTACTTCTCCTGAAAAATGTTCGCCTTCTGGATCATTTTTCACCACAGTCACCATGATTGACACCCATCAGTCTCTCCCATCTCTCTCGCTAATGCTGACCTCATGTTGCGTTTACTGACTCTGATCCTGGCTCGGATATAAAAGTTATTGTGGATTTGATCACTGAAACAAATGGTGCACTGACAGGCCCTCCGCAGCTGTTTGGGTGGCTAGTCTGATCAGCAGGATGAATTTAAAGCAACACTAATTAACTTCCCTGCATAGCCCCCTACTGCCTCTACTGGTTAAAAGTGGAATTTCAACTGTCGTAAATCCCCCCTGCAGCTGACTATTGCTCCTGCAGCTTTTCATCTAATGATGTCACCAGACAAGGTGTTGTATTTTACGTTGTTTTGAATGTATGATTATTTTCAGTTCAGAAACAGTCTCTCCTTGCGTCTCTCACTCTTTCTCTCTCTGCCTTTCTGCTGTCAGAGTGTGACTCAGTTCATCCAAATAATTAATCAACCCTAATCCTATTGGACCCGTCACGCTTCGGTTCACATCGTACTAGCGAGGAAGAGCACCATGGAGGTGCACTCCAGTGTAGGAGATGTTTTTGTGCGGGTCACACGCCACCGGCTCCGCCAGATTTAAATGATGTATTTACCTGTGAGGTGGTGTTGGGGAAGTCTTATTTTTCAGAACATTCATTTCGTCAGACTGGTTAAACCGTGATACCATCACTCCTCCCTGACCGTTGCTACATCTGGTAACTATGGCCGTAAAGCAGGTAGTGACATCTAGGAGACCTACCCGCTCCTTAAAACTGTTTAGTGTGGTATCTGGCCAGTAGAGGGCAGCAGAGTGGTGGGAAATATGAACACGGTCAAGTTTCTAACTCAAAAATCAATTATATCAATTGTAATGCTCTAGCTTAAAGTGTAAAAAACGTATTGTTGCTTTAATTTCAAATCATTTTTCGATGTGCAATTGTTTTATCCAATTCAAATATAACTACTTATTTGTGTTTATAAAATATTTGCACTTGTATGAAGGGATGTTTTATGACCTTCAGGAGCAGGAACCCTATTAGTGTGACTGGCAGGTGCTGAACCTGGGTGTTAAGGCTCCTGTTGACAAGAGGAAATGGGAGCAGTGTTGTGAGACCTTGTCAGTGGAGCTGACATGTTCTGTCCAATCTCCAGGATTCCTGTGCTTCAGCTGCAGCCCCCACAGCGCTCGAGAAAGCTTATCAGTTTGGACTGACCAGAAACAGTCACATGAGCTTCGCCTTTGATGACACCAAAGTCAGAGAGAAGTAAGTTTTTATGAGGATAATGCTTTCCTTTTATTGTTTTCCTGCTTTCTAACCTGACGGTTCACAACCAAGAGGCTCTTTATTTAGGTGGCAACTCACATAGCACTAGATTTAATAGTTAAACTTCTCAGCATCAGTAGATCCACACCAGAAATCTCAATCTAAATAATCCAGGAGATTGAGAATGACCAATATGCACGAGGTTTAGCTTCACTGTATAAAATCTGATGGAGAAAAGAACATTAGGTGTTTTCAGACTAGTAATATTGTATAAAAGCATTTATTTACTGTAGCTGTAACTATAATTTCATGGTTTTGAAGAAAAGCTGTGCGTTTGTGTCTCAGGCTGGTACTGGAGTTTGAGCTGAGGACGAAGGAGCAGTCCGGCCTTGTTCTGTACATGGCGAGAATCAACCATGCTGACTTTGTTTCCATACAGGTATGAAGCTTTTGTTCTAGGAACCGAGGACGACAGTGGTGTCTAATCCAGGTCCTTGAAGGCTATGATGCTGCACGTTTTAGTTGTTCTGCTCAAACACACCTGATTTGTTGAATGTCTTCTGCAGAAGTCTTATTTGTGCACCGTTCAAATCAGGTCTGATGGAATAGAGAAACATCTAAAATATGCCATCAGTGACTGGGACTTAACACCAATTCTTTAAAAATTTGTAAAAGCCTGGTGTCCCTCAGGGTTTTTCTTTAGACAGATGTCAACAGCTTTGCTTGTCTGTTCATTGTGAACCTGTTATCCTGCAGATCAAAGAGGGGCAGGTGTGTCTTGGTTATGATCTTGGTCATGGAAACATTTCTAGCTGTGTCCCTTTCTCCATTAATGATGGCAGCTGGCACAAGGTAGGACAGACCTTCAGGTTTCTTTGTTTGTTTGACTAAATGCAGCAGACTGTTTTCCTGTAGTAATCTGAAGATGAGACCCTTCAACCAAATGTATCAAAGTTGAGTTTCCCAGCATCTTACCGATTATTGCTTATACAACTTCTGACTTGACCATCTTTAGATCCGTGTGAATCGGAACAAGCAGAGAGCTCTCCTAGTGGTTGATGGACGATACAACAAACAGCTGACCAGTCCAAAGAAGGTACAATAATCAATACAACCATCAACTGGGCTTGAAAACATTTTATTTAGTATTAATTGTCGATCTTCCACGCAGGCGGACTTACTAGATGTAGTGGGAAGACTGTACATTGGTGGATTACCACAAAATTATACAACCAAGAGAATAGGACCAGTAAGTACACAAACCAAGCATTATGTAATGGTAATGGAGAGGTTTGTAAATGGTTTCTTGTTCCCAGATTCTTTACAGCATCAATGGGTGCATCCGTAACTTGAAGATGGTTGGGAGTCCTGTGAGCACAAAGTCAGCTACTACAGGTACGGCGGACTGACGTTCCCCTTCAGGTCATGTGATGCTACATCATTTATAAGCCCAATCAATTCTCCTGGTTCCAGGTCGTCCTGAGTCCACAGTGGAGGACTTTAAACTGGAAATGGCCACGCCCACGTCCAGTCACATTGTTGGAAGGTGCTTTGTTGCCACTGAACCTGGAACCTATTTTGATGGTACTGGGTATCTGCAAGCAGGTGAGCTACTACAATATTTAACCAACGCTTTAGCCGTTTAGCAGCTGTACCACTCAGAAAATCTTCTTTCTCCAGTTCCCTCCTATAGAGTGGGCCTGGATGTGTCCATAGCATTAGAGTTCCGCACCAGTAGAACCAGTGGAGTGCTTTTGGCTGTCAGTAACCAAGCCAATGATGGACTGGGCCTAGAGATTGTCCAGGGCAAGGTAAATTTATCAAAAACCTCTTAACTGCTTAATATTAAAACAAACACATCAGTTGTTCCTTCTTTCTCCTCTAGCTCCTATTCCATGTTGACAACGGGGCTGGACGAATCACAGCGCAGCATGTACCTGAAGGAGAGGGCTTCTGTGACGGGCAGTGGCACGTGGTCACTGCCAATAAGATTCGCCACCGCGTGGAGCTGATTGTTGATGGGAAGCAGAGCCAAGCACAGTCCTCTAATCCACGCTCCAACACCTGCGACACCAACGATCCCATCTATGTTGGAGGATATCCTGGTACGACAGCATTACTTGACTTACACCAACACAGAATAATATTTCAAGAGACTCACCTAAAACTTAATCCACTGTGATCATGTTTGTTTTTCAGAGGGCGTTCAGCAGGCAGCTCTCTCTACCAGCAGATCCTTCAAAGGTTGTATGAAGAACCTGAAGATCACTAAGGCTTCCAAGACCATGGATGTGCATTTCAACAAGGCTGTGGAGATTAAAGGAGTGCAGCCTCTCTCCTGTCCAGCTGTAGCTGCTTAGTGGTATAAATCCTAACCCTGTCATATGGAGTTTGCAACACACGTATCAGATCCATCTTCATCCTGTGGCAATTGTTTCACCTTCTCTCCCTATACTTTAAAGTGATGTTCTAGAGGGTTTACAGGTATTTTAAACTCTTGTTAAACCAGATTATATGGCCAATCAGGCAGAGTGATGCAGCAGCTCACAAAACTGTAGAAGTTTAAAGGGATGTTCCACCCAAAAGTGATTTTTCTTTTTGTCTGTTGTCATATTCCTCATAGATAAGTGGGCAAAACTATTTGTAACCAACCCAGCTGTTATCCTGATCCAGCAGTACTCCTTTAGCTTAGCAGAAAACAATGTAAGTGAATGCAACAGCCCCACAATGCTAGGTGTTACCATTCACTTACATTGTTTTGCGCTACGCTAAAGGAGTACTGCCAGACCAGGATAACAGCTGGGCTGGTTACAAATAGTTTTTGCCCACTTGTTTAACTATGAGGAATATGGCAATAGACTGGAGTGTCCCTTTAATGTGTTCTAAACAAATCAGTATAACTTTGAGCAAAAGTTATTTCAAATAAAAGAAATTAACCACTAATTTGTTACTCGTCTGACTGTTTCCAGTGACTGACCTGGCAGCTACAACACCACTTTATCCCTTTAAAGCAATAGTTCTTACTGGTTTCTGCTAAAATAAGTGGCAGTTTGAGGATTTATCAAATAGTTCATATGAACCACTTTGGCCCTGCTGTTAACCAATGAGCAGAGTCAGAAATGATCTTATTCAACAAACAAACTTTACACAAAACCCAACTTCAATGTGAATTTTAAAACATCCAACATAAGGAAATGTGTGTTTGTTGTAACGGTGATTCTCAGCAGTAAATTTATCATTGGATTGAGCAACTCTGCATGTATTTACTTTAGTTTGAGGCTTTTTAACACCGTTCACATGACTGAATAACATCAATTTATATTTCCTTATGTGAAAAGTATCCAGAACATAATTACCCCCAAAGACTGTTGAGTAAAAGATCCTGATTTTGTCCACCATGTAAGGGCCAATAAATTTATAATGGCTACAAATGAGCTTCTATTGTGCAGTTTTTAAAAATGGATTTCCATTGAGAATCACATTATCTCCAAGTGACCACCTTATTCTAAAGATTTAAACCAGACAATACACTGAGCTGCAAACATGAGGCAGTATAAAAAACCTCAAGTGTTCAGTCCTTTTCTTTGCCATGATTCTGATTCTCAACATAAACCCATTTAACCACCACATTAGTTTTCAACATGACCGAACCTCACCTTTTAGTTCAGGCGTTTCCCATATTTCACCCAGCAGTTGCAGGAATAGGACTCAGACGACTAAACAAGATAAAGCACATGCATAGATGGATGCAAAATATTTCACAACTGTTGCAGCAACACTGAAGATTGAGAAGCTAAATTTTCTGCAGGATAAAACTTTAAGATAACCTCTGACACAGCTCATTTTGATTTCTAATTTTAAAAAAGCACAAAAATACTGGGATATTATGAAAGAAGCAGATATCAAATTAATATTTTGTTACCTTGATAAGTGGGTGTTTACCTGCACCTGCCTTCAAAATCCACTAGAGGGTCGTATTTACCTTCTGCAAAGCTGACCCATGGAGATGCTTCTCTGATTTTGGTCCTGGAGGAATCAAACTGCCTTGATTAAATAAAAGCCTGGATCCTCCTCCATTGTGCATTCCTGTTTTATTATCATAGTCCTCTTTACATAAGGGTGAAACGATGGTAAGACAGCAGCCCACAAATCTTCAACTCTGCTGCCTGAAGTGGAATGTTTAGAAGACAGAATAAAGCCCACCACTGGTTTAAAGTAACGTCTGTTTTTTTTTGTCAAATAGAAACTTTAAGATCAGATTTAACCTCTGAGCATCTGGAATGTTTTTAAACCAACAAGTTTTAATGCTAGGATTCCTGTGTGGCATGGAAAGGTTTGGATAAGTGTGTTAAAATAAAAAGCTCCCTGTAGGAACGTTTTTCTGCATAAAAGTTATAATTTTACTTAGCGTTTTTGTCCATTTTAAAAAATAAAATCAAGCCAAGCATGTTGATATTCTGCTAATCATTTCATCACAGCAACACATTTTCACAAACCCTTTCATGCCACTGCTAGAAAACAGGCTCTAATATCCAACATGTGCATGTTGTAGCAACAATAAACATGTTTTTTGTTTAAATTTGATGGTTTTGCTAATATATGAAGAGCATCCTTCATGTTAGCCAGCGTTGGTCTTTACCTAAATTCGAGCAGCAGTTTCACACTCAGCTGTGCAAGAGAAAAACTAATGTATAATACAGTTGATCTAAAATGTCGATGCTCTACTCTGTCTGCCATCAAGCCAAGTGTTGACACTGTAAACCCCCCTAGTGAAGTGAGATAAAACACCTAGCTACAGCAATAATCAGTCTCATTTTGACATCAGTCAAGGCATTCAAGCATTCCATATTACTAAAAATAAAACATTACCTCTTCAGCTACCATATTAACATGAGTGTAGTTAGAGAGAAAGAGCCTGACTTGTTTGGTGCAGGCTTTTGAAAGGAAACCTCCCAAGAAGAGTAGCAGTTAATCGACTATACCGTAACAGCACAGTCCTGGTGTCAAGTCTGCTGACTTATTGCATGCCGTCGGTCCTCTTCGGCTCCAGAGGTGGGATTCAGATCCATAAACACTTCCAGCAGTCTGAGCTTGTTTTGTACCCTCATCCAGCTTTCGCACAGTCAAAGGTCCATTTCCAACTGCTACCAACTTGTAGGCATCTTGTTTGGGTTTGGTTGGCTCTACTGAAGATCCAGACCTTGTCAGGAGGACTGCATGAGGCCCGTGAGCCGTTTGCCCGTCAGCGACTTGCCCTGGGAGCAAAAACAAAAGATGGAGGAACTGCTAAGCAACGTGGGCAGTAGAACAAAGAAAACCTGATTTATAACAAGTATTATAAGCTTATTATGAACATAAAATAAACCAGGAAAGGGTGCAATAGATGCTTGGTGTTAGTTACACAGTAAACAAATGCATCCCCCCCACACACCTTTTAGTAAAGCTGCATCGCTAATAAAAAAGAGGCGTTTATTAATCCCCTTAATTATAATTTCACACAGCTGAAACCCTCTTTGTTGCATGTATTCCTTTCTTCACAGTCATGCTTTTAGACTAATTAGTGCTTTGAGTGACTTGTAGCCCTTTGTCAACCAATCACTAGAGAATTTATTAAACTAGTATTAAAAGATCATGTCCCCTTAGAAAAGGAGCCAAATGCAATCCTTTAAACCACAGTCATCAAAATGTGGACATGTAAAACATACTGTGCAACAAAAGTGATGAATAAGGCTGTAATAACCAGTTCTCAAATACAGCCTGCATGGAAAATCGTCCCATATTCTCCGTTTCTTGCTAAAAGTGACAGCAGCAGCTGGACACTTACCACACTGCGAGTGAACTTCTCCAGGGAAGTGCGTCGTCCCTGATCCGTTTCAGGCTACCGGTTAGAAGACAAAGCAGGAAAAAAGAGAAGGAGAAAAGTTCAGCTGCCTTAACTTATGCACTTTTTTCTTTTACAGAAACAGCATGGTATTCTGCTTCTGCACCTCTCAGGACAGCTCATTAATGGTTCCTGCTCTTTTAACAAATCTCGACACAAAACAACTCACGCACAGCTGACACGCACTCACTTTCTTCCGAGACATCAGCAGGTCCTGGTACACGTTGGAGCGCAGGAAACGTGGATAGCTGTCACTTTTCATCAGCTTGTAAATGTGGTCCTAAATGGACAGGAAAACAGGAGGAGGAATCTATAACAAAAATCAGGGTATCGGTTTTCTGCACCACTTTGCACAAAACTTGCAAAGAGTAATTGAGAAAACTAAACAAGACGAGCTTAGAGGGTGAGGAAAGTTGCAGCGGATTGCCAAGCAACAGAGAGATTTTCTTCATTAAAGTCTTTCTTCATAAGTCTGTAACAGAAGAGGAAACGTGATCAACTACACCACCTCCCCAGCCCAGCATCCCCCTTAAGTCTCATCTTTCTCCCAGTGAGGCGTATTCACCAGAAATCACTCCACTATATAAAGCCATTAGTCGGTTCTGGTGAAGCGTGTAAGAAAGATAATCCTGTAATATTGAGCTTCTGAAGGGGCATCTAAGGCATAAATTACTTCAATAGATCTAAATGTAAGAGTTTTTTTTTTTTTTACTCTAAATGACATCCAGAGTAGGACCTTTCAGTTTGACCTCATCTCATAGCATTCTGAGGCACAGAAACATCCTTCCTTACTGCAAATTTAATGAGAAAACCTAAACGTTATATGATAAATATGTAAAAAAGCCATTGGTCTTGTATCTTAGCATAAAGCTGAGCCAAAAATATAAAACAGATCTGCTGCTAAACCACAAACTGTCATATTCATTCGTCTTTTAAAACCAATTAAGCTCCACAAGCTGCCAGTTGCCTTTTAGCTCATCCTGTACAGATGGTCTGAAGCTGATCCACTTCTTTAACTTTGTAATAGCTTCAGAAATGCACATTGGCTATTTTGAAGATTAGGACTTCAGTAAAATGAACGGGTTTTATTTAGAGTTTTTTTTTTTATTCTTCTTTCTAGTCACATACCTGGACTCATGCACTTCATACTGCTTTAGTTTTATTTTTGTCACCTGTGCGTCCTCATAGCTGTAACGTCCAGGGTCACTCAGGTTCTGGCTGGTGCGTTCGTAGCTGTGTGAGTCCAGGTTGATGGTGCTGGGTGCCCCCTCTGCCAGGAACTCGGCCCAGATGTCCTCCACCCTGTGTGCTACTTCCTGTTGGGGCATCCTCTTCAGGTCCTGCACCGCTAGCCAGAACCTGCACCAAGATCAAACCCAGAAGAAAGAACTGGATCATTTGACTTTTGTAAAGTGGGTTTGCCTTTTTTTTTGCAGGTGCATTAAGGGGCTGTAGACATTTTCAGCTTTACTTTAAGTTATAATACATAAAAGAACATCACATCTGTTAATAAATAGCTGTGTAAATCGTTGCTGCAGAGCAACAACTTAAACAATCCTACATGTTAAATGTTTAGTTGCAATATCAGTCAGTGCCACAGGAGGGCGCTGCATCCACATCAGCCTCCACTTCCCACAATAATACATTTAAATTAGCTATTCAACTTTACTACAATTATGCCCTCGTGTATGAATTAAGTGAAGCTGGTATTTTAGAGCAAAAACAAACTTTTGCATTAAATAAGAGACAACAGAGCTGCAGGATGACATCCTTTAATATTAGTTTCCATCTTTATTGATCTGCAGACAGGTCTGGCAATATAAAGAGAAGCACCTCTGAGGTCTGCTTGTTTTTCTCACTCCATATTTCTGAAGAAGCCCTCCAAAAAGCGTCTTCATAAAACCAAACAATTAAAGGTCTAGAGGTCGTAGTGAGGAGTCTGATGGGACACCCAGCCGTTCAGTGGTGATACATCTTTCTCTCCGTCTCGCTGTGTGAGCATTTCTGTGTTTTATCTGGCTCCGAGGTATCAACAATCTCCACCGGAGCAGTTCATCTCTAGGCTGGCTCAAAACGTTCACAAAAACATCCATTTATTGCTGCTCCAAGCATTAAGGACTAAACATTATTTAGTGTGGAAATCTTTACGTCTAAATGAAAAATCATTTTATTATTTTCCCTGCAAATCAATAAACAACTCTAAGATTAACAAACAGAAATGAAGTAAAAGTCTTATTTGTGTGTATGCTGAGCAGTTCGACATGAGTCATCTCTGTCATTATCTTTCTGCAGTTGGAGTTCTCTTTGTGCTTTTTAAGGTTCCTAGGTAACTGCAAGCTGGCGAAACTTCACTTAATTTCAACTCTGTGTTTCAGTGAGCAAGTGGGTTAAAATTGTAGGTTGGTGCAAGAAGGATGCCAAAAAAAAAAGGTTGATTTGTGGCTATTTAAGAGCAGAGAAGGCTTTTGAAAGATTTATTATTGTATTCTTCTTTCCATGTGAAAAAGTAAAAATGCACAAGTATACTGCAGGTTTCACTTCATGCTGTATTTTTTTTTAGATGTCGATGAGACCTTGTTTGAATGTTTGAATTTGATCTCAGATTTTTAGGTGCTGATTCTCATCCCATTAAATGAAAAGTAAAGTGTTTGTTCATCATTGTTCTTATTAGTTTGTCACACTGATCCAAAGAAGCTGCTTGGAGTCAGGTTGTCTAACATTAGGAATCATAGGACTGCTGCTATAGAGATGAATAATGACGAGAAGCATGGCTGTGCTGCTCGTTCAGGGAGATCCAGAAGAAAAACCATCCAAACTGAAACCATGATCCTTCAATTTAAATCTCCAGCTGTCATTTCTTGACTTCTTTGTTTAATTATTAAGCAACATTAAACACCTGCAGCCCTGAAGCTATTTGCTCATGTTAAATATGAGATCATTTTTTAAGAACTGAAGGGGAAAAAAAGACCCCACATATTTAGAAAGGACTGCTGCAGCCTTATATGTGCTCACCGCAGGTTTTCAGAGCTAAACTCAGACTCCAGAAACTTGAGGAAGAGTTCTTGTCCTGCTGGGTCCTTTAAGGCCTCCTCCAGGGAAAACCCCCACTTCTTCACCCTCTGCTGACTGGGCTCCTTACTGGAAGGGGTGGAAAAAAAGAAAAGCTTTCATGAATCTACTAGAAGGAAGCTGAGATTTATTAAAAAGCTCTGAAGGGAAAGAAGTTACAAAAGCAAGACGGCTCGTAGAGGGTCTGACGGATGATTCGTCTTTGAGGTGTCAAAGGACCAATGTCTGCAAAGCTGCATATTATGACAATATTAATCTGAAATCCCATCATTTAGACGCCGACAGGGAATTTGATTCTCCTGTCTTGCAGTTAATCAATTCAGATGAATGATTAGGGAACATTAGGCACAATGATTATGTGTCGGCTCTAATTAATTTCTGCATCATACAGAGAGGCCAGGAGTTCAGAGTACGGTGCAGCCTGGGTTCCTTTCTTCACTTCCTGTATCTCATACATCACTTTAGTGATATCAGAAAAGAAACAAATGTGGCTTCGATGGTTTGAATTCATTAAAAGGCTCTGTGACCTGTCAGTCTCTTCTCATTTTCTTGAATATGAATATAAATAAATCCCTGACTGTAGGACAGAGCAGAGGATATAAAGGGTATTCTTTATTTTACAGGTATTTTTAAGTCATCCAAGGACTTCCTGTAGTGTTTTTATTCATGCTATATTAATTAATGGACAGTATGTTTTAACTATAGCTCTAAAAATGTTTCATTTACTGCATTTACATCATTTATTTTCTAAATAATATTGATCAGTGTGGTGCAACATGATGTTATTAGTTGATCTAGTTCAGCTGTACCAATATCAATATGGATTTATTAATGTCTCCACAGATAAACACCTCTTTCTGGTTGGAATGATTAAATAATCCCTCTAGTTGATCACTCTTAGATCATCTTAGATCCTAATGTTCTAATTGATGTTTTTCTTTCTTTCCATAGAATTTCAACAGTTATACGTTCCATCAGTTCATACATAATAGAGCTCATTCTTTCTATTCTTTTGTACTTAGGGTTTTATCAGTATTCTGTGCCACCCACCTTCTTTTTAATAAATGAATAAATTCATTGCGTTTGCTCGTTTCAGGGTTTATCCACGTCCCTGATATGTCGACGCTGAATGCTGGTTTTAACTGGCTTACGGTATATTTAGAAAATGTGCATATACTGTAAATTCCTACTATTAAAGTGAATCACAGTTATGCTATTCTACATTTATCTTCATTATATTGATTTTCTGTGTAGTTCATGGGTCAGTGTTACTTTCATTCTCCATTATCTTGTGATTTTCTTTACATTGGTTGTAATATTTCATATTTTGACTTTTAAATACTATCTGCAATACATCCTCTATAGATCTTTCTCTGGTTAACAAAATAAAGGTCTCTGGTACTTTTCTAGAACTTTCAGTTTGATGAACACCTTGTAGTCTGACGTCTATACTTACTAGATGCTCGTTTGCATGAACATTTGTTCCTTTAAGTTTTCGCCCCTGTTGTAGTTGTTCATTTCTTTGGTTTTGGTTAATTTTCTATTAAGTAAATCTAGAACTTTCTAACAATGACAGGGAACCAACACAAAATGTATTGGAGGTGTCGTTTTCCTCCAAACGACTAAAGTCATGTGTTCAGTAAACAGAACAGAGAATGATCCTTTTAGTGACTTTACTAAATGTTGACAGGCTGATGAATAAGTTTGGTACCTGGCCTCAAGATCCCAGAAGGTTGGGTCATCACTGGTCCAGGGATTAGACGGTTCTGGTGCCATCAAAAACGGGTCATACTCCACGTACTGCTCAGTGTAGGTTATCAGGCTGAGACAGGAGGATAAACGTAAAACACAGAACAGCAGAGGATGAAACTAATAGTGATACATCTGTCTACATGGTCTGATCCAGCTTACTGTGGAAAATATATTCTGAAAGAAAAAGAGCAGGATACAGAAAACTTTAGTTTCAACGCTAATAGAAGTCATTATAAACTATGGTTGCCATGTTTTTTATGCATTTCTATAAAATCATATTTCTCATTGCACATAGAAATTAAATAATTGGATCTTTTAAGTTTAGTCTTTTATCCAAATGGTCGAATTCCTGATAAAAACAGGAGACTTTAAGACCACTCTGCAGTCTGCTTAATTTAAAATCCCTAAAGAACCAGATAAAGGGTCAGAAATGTTCATTCTGCCACTTCTGTTACAGCTATTAAATAAAATAAAGCCAGTAGAGCTCAGGTTTATGTGCATAGAAACATTTTGACTTAAAAGAGAATCAACTAAAGCAGAGGAGGTCATGTATTTATAACGTCTGTACCTGTCGGCCACCTTGGACATCTTCAGACAGTGACGATCCAGCTGGGTGCTCAGAAATAAAATCTGAAAATAAAAATTATAAATCGGTTTTCCCTATTTTGTTTAACAAATGCAGGACAAACAGAGGGCTTGAGAGAGAAAATCTGCATGATTTTTGTTGCAGCAGAGAAGCGCCTCAGGATAACTGGAATAAACAAGATTGTGTTGGAGTTGTGTCTCTCTCCATCAGCTGTATTGTTCCTGCAGCAGCTTCATATAATTGAGTCTTATTTGTGTTAGAAAACAATGCAGTTAAATGGGACAGAGCATGAAGGAGCTGCCAGTCTTCTCTCTAATGGGGTTTTAGTTGTGACACCAGATGCTTGAGGAGCAAATTACAAACAGCAGAAAACTTTCCTACAGCACTAACAGAAGACATTAGGGTGCAAGAGTCTCCTACCTCTTTTTCTACATCCTCTTTGGTTCCTTTTCTGCTGTGCTGTGAGGAAGTGTGTATGGGACTCTGTGATTGTGCTCCATCCTCCACCACACCATACACTGACTGGGCCAGTCCAACAGAAAGAGAAGAGTAAATAAGAGGGTTTCCCTAAAAAGAAACCTCACTGAATAAATTTGTGTCCCACCTTTTTAACTCTGTGTGGGTTCTTCATTCGTCTACATTTCCTGATGTCCATCTCTGTGGTGTTTACACAACCAGGCTGGAGGAGAACCAGGCACAACATTCAGTCAGTGCACCTGATCGGTTTAACAGTGATGCTACGGGAAACAGAGCGGATTCTGAGGAGTTTGCAGATGAAAGAGAGCTGCTCAGATTTACCACAGGTCTGTGGACGTCCCAGAAGGCTCTCTCCTGGCTGTCAAGGATCTTCCTCTCCGTTTTATCCTTTTTCCTGTCGATCCTGCAGATCAAGCAGAGTGAGGAAACTGTTTCCTATCACCCGTACATGTCATGGCTGAAGGGCAATCAAGAGACTGAGTCTTTGAAAGTGAAGAAAAGATTTAAAACTTGCACTGTTCCATGTAAAGTTCCTGATGAATCCTATATTATATTCATATTGAATTTCAGCAGGTTTCAGTCAGTTTCACAGGTATTGAGCTCAATAACAGCTTTAGATTGCTTGAGATTTTTCTGATTTTGCAGGAAATATTGTTTATTGCTATTTTCAAAATTTTGACCAAAACAGCTACAATTTCATAATTTCTAAACAAAAACAATTTTTTAAAATATGACATGAAAGGTTTATTAATCCTTCTAAGGAAAGCTGGACATTTTTATGTAAAATAATCAAATCTGCTTTGAATTTTCTTCTTTGACTTTTTGCCAGATTTAAGTTTTTCATAGGAATAAAAGGAATACAGCTTGAAAGAAATCTGCAAATATAAAACTTTGAAAATATTTCAAACTTATGTAAATGTTGCCTGTTTGTAAATGTTGCAGACCTTTTAGCTCTGAATAATAGTAACAGAATGTATAATAGCTATTATTAATGCTAATGTGCTTTTTATATTCGGGTTAGAACTTCCTTGTAGTGACATCTTACCCTCCAAATTTTGGTAAGACACACACACACACACACACACACACACACACACACACACACACACACACACACACACTCCTGTTTTTCAATCAAAGGAATCTAAACGTTGGTTTTGATCTGAACAGATTTATGATCCACGCCCGTCAGTGACGCTGATCGTTCTGACAGAGAACACATTTAGATTTTACTATCGTGTTTGTTTTTTATACCTTTGATTGTGAGTACATGTGTTCTAGTTTCATGCGTTGCCTTGGTAACCAAACACTTACTTGACCTGGGCCTCGGCCTGCATGTAGATAAACTCCCACTTCCTAGCGAAGGCTCTTTGTAGCCTCGCTAAGTTTTCCTTTGAATGAAATGAAACACAATATCAGAAATATAAAGATCAAATATCACATTTACACAAAGCTGATTTAACTTGAAGAGAACACAACATTCAGATCTGTCACAGCTGTGAGAGCTCGTCTGCTCATAGCACGATCAGCTGATCAACACAGAGGAAAGGTGCAGCTCTCACCGCCTCATAGTCCGCCAGCTCCAGCCTCGTCTTGTTCTGCATGGTCCGCTTGCACAGGTAGATAGCTGCAAGAGAGGATCAGACACCTCACTACCCACAGGGCCAAAAACATTTAAAACGATCAGTTTCACGCTGCTTATCCCCTTTAGGATTAGGTGGCAGAGTGTGAAGATGCTCTGATCTCCTGAGCCCTAAAACTAAAGCCACCGTGAGGAGCAGGAGGTGGAACATTCATTCGGTCAGCTGCTCTTCTTCACTGCCCAGAGCAGAGTGGGTCCACTTCAGAATGTGTCTCAGTCAGTTATAATGTGGAGGAAAACATTTTTAAAAGGGAGGGAAATACCAGTTTAAATAAGTAGTATAGACAGGGCTGCATGTTTAAAGTCGATATTTATTTGAGCTGAAAGTTGTTGCTGATTCTGCATCAGCTCAGTTGTTGCCAAGCAACAAACAACACCCCAGTGCATAAACCTGAAAATGTAACCACGTCTTCTAAACTTCCAACATTCAACTGTGTGTCATCAGAGAAAATAAAACACTGGATTTGTCCTGTGACGTCAGTAATGAGCTGTATGTGCTGGAGGACGCTTCATAAAATAAAGGACACGATAGACAACCCTGAGCATCCTCTTCACCAGACAGAGTGTCTTCAGTCAGAGGTTCTTCAGATCTGCAGCAACACAGACGGCTACAGAACATCCTTCCTGTCCACCTCTAGAACCTGATCTAATGACTTGATTTAAGGAAACTTCAACGAGTCACTGAAACATCTGTATTTCCTCTGAGATAACTAACATATCACAATTACAATGATTACAATTTATTTGTAGTTTCCACAAATGAAAAATGTCCAACGTGTGATCACAATTTTAAAAATCACAAATCTTCTCATAATTTTATCTCCAGCTAGCTGAAGCCCAGTGACTTATGGGAATAAAAGTAAATATTTCTTCTGCTGTCTCACCATAATCTGTGTTCTCAGGCTCCCAGCAGTTGGATGGCCAAAAATATGGTGCCTGAAACAAAAGAACAAAGAGATAAATCCAACCAGGCAGATGATGTGACAACAGGGAGGTGAATGCTTTTATGAAGAGATGATTGTCTTTAAAAAAAAAAAAAAACAACTAAATTTCCCCAGAATGTGAGAAACTGTTTTATTGATTATACAGGAATGAACATTTTTTTCTTGGGTATTGAAGGAAGTGACATGAAATACTTTAAAATCAACAGGAATTAAAACATTCTCTCTAATTCATTCTTTTAAATGAAAAATATTGATTCAGTTAATAGCCTGTTTCTTTTGGGATATATGGCGTGCTTTTAAAGAAAAAGACAGCTGAAGTGAAGAGAGAAGAAAATGTTTTACACAGAAGAAAACTGTTTTAACCTGTTAATCAGAAGAGTTTAACTGTGAAAGCATAGTTTATCATTTATTTGCCCTTCTGGGTCTGCATTAATCAAACTGCTTTTCCATGTTTGGTTCAGCTTATAAACCCAATTCTGTCTAGAAATGAATAAATAACTAATCTTTCAATCTGCCTCATGTTGGTTTTGGATTTTTAACTAAGAAATGTTAAAATAGTTTCTTTTTTCTCAAATCAGTGAATTAAGGATTACTAATATGAGGTGTTATTAATAAAACTTAAAACTCAGCTATTTTACTACATTTAGTATAAAATCTAAATGTGTTAAAGCTAAATTTAAATGTTGAAACCTATAAATGCCATGATGTGATGCAGAATATTGAGTTAGAATGCAAATTTAGTCTGCTGTGAAACAAGAGTACCCTTTCAAAATAAAAGTGGGACAAACATCCTTTTTCCCAACATTCCAGAGTCTCTTTTAAGGTAAGGTTGAGAGTCTGTTCAACCATGGATCACTTAGAAATGTGCAGAGAAAGTCCTAACAGGACCATTAAAAATAATCCGTGGTTAAACAGACTCACACAAAAAGATTCACCCAGCTTTTATTTTGGTAAGTTAAGTTGCTTTTATTTGCAGCCGCTTGAATCAGCAGAAACCTAAACACTGAGTTTAAAACCACCACTATTTAAATTGAATCATTAAGATGTAAACTTATGAATTTTGTTTTATTCTTAATATTTAATTTGAGCATCATTTGGATTTATGTTTAAATATTCAGACATTACATTCCAGTTTAATTAAATTAAAATGTAGTGAAAGCAAGAAAAATTTAACATTTTTGACTTGAGGAGCAACATGTAGCTCTTAAATGCTAAGTTTAGCTGCTAATTATCTAACGTATTACTTATAATCAGCACGCCAAAACAAAAAAAAAAATTATTTTTTTTCTTTTTTCTCCACCTGATTCTCCTGCTCACCTGGAAGCGGTATAAAGTGCCATCGTCTTTGAGGGAGAGGATGTGATCCGAAATGGGAAAGATGTACCCCTGAGCTGCGATCAGACTCCCGATGTGCATGGCCTCTGCTGCAAAAGAAGGCATCAAACATTCAGTCTGGTTCTGTCCAATTACCAAACGACACAGATATGAAATAGAAACAAAAATCTATTTTATTCTAATTGATAAAACTAAATCAGGACATTTGATATTTATGGCAGTGAAACCTTAGAAAAGGGCATAAATAGGACACAATTATTAGGTTGCCATATAAATTCTTTAAAATAGCGCTTTAAGGGTTGCAGTATTACTCAATAACATTCACTGTTGGTTTAAATAAAAACAACAAACTCTGATCTAACTCATTTTGTTTTTGTTTCATGGAGGAACATTCTAACCTGCAGGCATAAAACTGCACTTTCATTTTACCCTCAAATGAAAAAGGATGCAACCATCACATGCAAACTCATATTTCTTGGTTCAGCTGAACCCCAAAAGTTTGAACACCCTAACATCTACGTTGGTTCTGCAGCACATCCCTCTCTGTTAAGTAACATCTGCATGGATATTTTTTTTTTTTAGCTTTTGTTATTTTATCTGTTCAGTCGTGATGGGAGTTTTAGTAACACAAACTTTATTCATTCACATTTATTTTATGTATGGGATTTAAAAACAAACAGAGCATTTATCGTTTTATAAACATACCTGGATCCTCAATGGACAGATTCTTTATCAGCCACTGTACGATATCTGCACCTAAACCAGAGACGGCACAGGAATGTGTTAGCAGGAAATGAGGCTGTAATCTTTAAAAATAAAAGTGCATCAAAAGCAAAAGAATAGCAGAATGAACATTTACACTGGAACCTATAGGGGACTCATCTCTGGGGCTTCATACTCCCAAAAATATTAAAAGCAAAAAGAAATGTGTAAAAGTCTTTGTTTTTTGTTGTTGTAATTTTGCCAGAAATAATTCTAAAATGAGACATCAAAACGTGCACTGACTCATTCCATGCCTGAGTAATCAACAACGTCAGACATGATTATTCTGGATGTAAAAACCTTGTTTAGATGAACTTAAAATAAAAGAGAAGTTTTTTGTTTCAGCAGGGCCTGAGATTCATCTCAGCGCCTCCCTGCTGCTCTCCTGAATGAGGTGGTGTTTTATTTCCCATCATTCATTAGTTTCCCGGGCTTCTGCACACAGATGTGAACATTTCAGCTTCTCGGCACATTCATCCACTGCTGGGGTAATTGTGTGTATTGATACGCTCCGTTTATGGCATATTAGGGTAATGCATCGTTCATAACAGCAGCAACTGAGGCAAAAAGGGTGGAATGTTAATAGCTTTCTGTTTCCTGTGTTTGTTTAGAATCTTTTACCTCCCACTTGGACTCCATCTTGGTAAAATGGTCTGCAGCTCATCTGACTGAAGCCTGTAGGCCAAGTGACCTCCATACTTCCTAATCCATCAGCCTTAACTAGCCAACAGGTTTATTAATGCTGGCCAATGTGAGGAGTTCAACACGCCGACAGTCACAGCTCCTCTGAAGCAGCTGGGGGTTGATTGCTTTGCTAAAGGGCTCTTTGACAGTAAGACAGCAGCATTCTGTTCCTGCTCTCACTTTGGTTTCCAAACATTTAATCATACGCCGTCCTTCTACCTGCCTTCCAGCTATACAACTATTTTACTGTAAAGTATCTCAGGGAAATAAAACAACTCACAGGGTGTTTGTAACCAGTTGTAACCAGTTGTAACCTGTCAACGTGAGTTGAAAAGTGCAGGAAAAGTTATCAAACTTTGGGAGGGGGTTGCAACCAAGTTTCTAATCAAATAAGGGTAAACTGCAAACGCACTGAGACATGACTTGGACACTCTCCCTTAAACTTTATCAAGGAAATTTGCAAGACTGCTTGCAGCTGCATCAAATGCACCACATGACCTGGACATACAGTAATGAAGCTTTCCACAAAAGTTTCATACATAATAATTTATTGTGATTCCAGGTGAAACGTGCATATTTTCCTTGCAGTTTCGTCACCAACAATCACAGCTCAGTGTGATACTGACTGAGCCTAAACAAAACATTCCCCTCACCATGAATCTGCCATCGCTGTGCTTTACTGTAGTGATGAAATAAATGAGCTTATACTTTATTTAGATTCAACCTTCAATGTATAAAATAAACCCAATCAGGCTGATAGACTCCAGTTTAATTGACAGATCATCTCAGAATTTAATGATAGAAACAGTAGTCAGATGACTTAAACTACTTCATATTTTAGGATTTAAAGATACCATTATCCTGCAGGCAGCATTAAAACCTTATTTAGCATCAAAATGAGAACGTCAGCTTACAGATCAATTAGAGCAGCTCAACTTGTTTAAGGGACGTGTTAATGTATGAGTTAGATTGGTTTGATTCTTCTTATGTAACCCCTAGTAAGACATGTCAAATGAAAGCGCCGCCTTACTCAGATTGCCTCGGGATAAAAGAAAAATGTCACCTTTTCTGCTTCCCAGAAACACAAGAAACTGAAGCTTTCAACACTTTTCCAGGATGTCATTCACTCGTCTCTCACCAGGCACTTACTGTCCCTCACTGATGCACTCCTACATGTAATGTTTGCTGTCACTTTCACTCTGACATCTCTGCATCATTCGTTTCAGTTCCTTACCTGTAACAACACTGGGGATTTTGGTCATAAAACTTTTGACAGTTCTGATGGGCACGCCCTCTGTCTCGTCCTGAATACGAGTCACAATGTCTTCAATCTGGAGAAAAAACACGTTGAGAGGTATAACTGATTAGACACATGCACCTTGGATGTTTTCTTCAAGAGGAGAATGATTCATTGTTTTATTTAGACAAACTTCATCTGTCCCTGAATATACTGGGACATGTGCTCTGGTATTTATCAGCCATGTTTTAGTCAAATCTGGCTTAAAGGTTTTAACAAGCTGGGAGGTAAATCCTATGGAGGACTATGTAAATGACAGTAGTGCATTCAATAGTCCAGTCTGTCAGCAAAGGGATATCAGGGGTGGTTAACTCAAAATACGAGCTAAAGAGAATCTTTATGAAAGTGTGGAGACATTTCTGAGTTTGTTTTAAGCTTTATATAGATATATTACAAAAAAAAGGAGTAAAAGTCAGTGAACTAAATCTTAAATCTAGTTGCTAAGAAAATATGTTGCAAGTTTACATTTTCTGGAAACTATAAATGCATTAGACAGCTATTTAGGATTTTTTTTCTGTTTCTTTTTTAGACCTATGGACATGCAGTAGATTTTTTGATGATTTTCATCTTTTCAAGAAATGAACAACACTGGTGAGTGATCCTTTATTTGTATTTTCATGTATAAAAATGTTGTTTTCTTGAATAATATTTAATTAAAATAGTATTTCTAGTGTGAACGTTTGCACTATTTTACATGAATAAATATTGGTCAAAGTCTGTTTGTATGCATCACAGAAAAATGTGTTGCATACTGTACATACATACATATATACTATTATAGTTGTTGAGCACCACTTGACATATGATGCCAGAGATGCCACTGGTGTCCAGTAAAATATCCTGAGACCATTGGTGTGGGGTTGCCTCGGCCAAGGGAGTGGGTTCACTCACAGTTTAGCCTCAGAGCTGTATAAATGGTACCTAATCATCCTCCCAGAGGAACTCCTCTCAACCATCCAAGAACAGGTTGATGAGCAATGCCTGTTCCAGATGAAGGAGTAACGAGCCACAAGAAAATAGTCTGAACTAAAGAGCTAAAATAACAAAACACTTAAATTTGTAACCTCTTCAGTTCTATCAAACTAAACCGGGTTTCATTGTGACGAGCAAACATAACACAGAACTTCATTTGAGGAACATTTTTTCAATCAAAACATCAGTTAACAGACCAGCATGTTTGTGTCCGTTTATCACAGCAGATGTTGAATCAAACTGGTTTCCTGTAGTAATCAGATAACAGTTTGATGTTCTCCGATTGTGAGCTTGACACCGCCTCTCTGCACAGATGCTTTTTGTCTGCGTCAGAGAGTGGGAAGTGAGAAATTGGTCGCTTTGGAGACTGCTATTACAAACTACTGCACGACTCGGCAGCTAAATATAAACTCTGAATCAGATCCTGACCTGGGAAGATGTGAAAGGAGGCGGCGGCTGAGTTTACTTTATTTAGAAAGTTGAGGAGAATAAAAACTTAATACATGTGGACGCTCGTTAACGTGTCTGAGAGAACACATTCAGCTTTCTGAGCCTCTGCAGCACGTTGTGCAGCACGAACCGCATCCTCAAGCTGTGTGGAGTTCTGACCTTTTTAGCTTCGAGTGTATTTATAATGTGAACGCTAGCTGTCAGTGGAGCAGAGTTCTAGCAGGCACCCACACTGGGTCAAGGCTTGCATGACTACTTTAACAACAAGCTCACAGTCTGTAATACATGCACTCTGAAGGCTGAAGGGACCGCTTCTCTGTGCAGCACATCATGATCCATAAAAGTCAGAACAAATTTACTATACATATATTTTCTATCAGTTATTATAGTATCTGATAATCACATCAGATTTATTTTGTCACATGACTTAAGATGGTGCAGCTGTGTTTGATGGTGAAGCTTTTTCTGATTTTCTACAGAACCCCAGTGTTCTTCGCTCCTGAATACTAAACTACTACAGCAGCAACTTCAAAGGATGAATCAATCTGCTAATAAAAGTGAAGCTCTGTGTGAAAGCGGAGGTGGATTTGAACTTTTAAAATGAGAGAACAATAATTTTTGAGAGCGAGTGTGTGTATGGTGTGGATGTTTTGTAAATTAGCATTAACAGTAAGTGCTATAGGTTTAAATGAAAGCAATGAAAAAACCCAACGTGCACTGGTTAACAGACTTGAGTCAACGTTTACTTAACATTCAACATCAGGACTAATGAGATTTTTTTTTCCAGACAGAACGAGCCCTGGAGCTGGACCACATCAGCCCATGTGAAGAGACCACAATGACTCACAGCTGAGCCTGAAACCTGGAGTGTTCTCTCAGAAACATGCAGAGCAGACTAACAAAAGTACATATTACTGTAAAACAGCCCCGTCTGAAATCCTGACCCCTGAAAAAGCTGCAATTAGCCTTTCTTGGCACAAAGAGAAATCTGTGGGAGAGAAGACAGACAGTTTCTCTAATGAAGCTGGTATACGGCATGCTGGGAGAGAAAATGTCAGCAATGGCCAGGAGGGGTGGCAATTTCTGTGCAGTGCTACCTGGGTGTCATATTTTAGGAAAGAAACAAAGGAATTGGCATCTCTCGACCATGAAGATTCACGTTGTCTCTGCTGTTCAACATGCTGACAGATCGACAGGAGCTAGGCTGAGAGAAAGCTAAGAAAAAGAAGTGACTGATAATCAAATCAGTCACCCACTCATCTGAGCTTTTACTGTTGGATTTATTTACACTTTTGTCAAATATAGAACCAGATCTTTAGGATGACATTTTCCAAAAACATGATAATGAAACTATGGTTTAAAAGTCTCTGCACACTTTGTACTTTTATTTAATTAGAATAAAGTGTAAGTCGCAGTAATGAGATAAAATTTCTTTTATACTGTATGTGCAAAATAAACAGATAGTGTAGAATATTAGGGACATAAACTTGGTCACAGACAAGTCTTAGAACGTGGGGTGATTTGGTTTCCTGAGCATCACGCTACCTTGAAAAGATCCTGCACAATCAGCTGATTGCAACATATTCCTCTGTGCTTTAAGTGGCGCTTGCACAGTGACAAGAAATAATTACAAAAAAGGTCAAGTGCCAACCAAAACCAAAAAGTCATGGGAGAGTGGATGAAAGGAATCAGAGATGTTAAAAAGCCTCTACGGCTCCTAATGCTGCTGCTGCTGCTGCAAAAAAAAGCTGGACAGGAATTGTTTGGAAAAATATATTCCCTGCTTTAGGCATCGGATGAGGAAACACCCTAGAGGAAATGCAGAGCTGAAATAAAATCTCAGCTCATTTAAAGGCAGCATTTCTTCTCCAGGTGCTTTTCGCTGAAACGTTAGGAGTCTGAGGTAACAGTTCCTTTTATTACAGCACTTTTCTTCACCTGCAGTTTTCTGCATATTGTTTAAAGCTTCCTGCACAGCCACAGATTTCATTTGCTTCACTGCAGACCCAATTACAACCACACTGGATTTTAAACTTAAGACTGCCAGAGGTTTGTAAAAGTTTTTATTGTTTTACACTTTGATAAATCTTGTATCTACAATCAACAAAATTCTAATATTTTAAATTTTAGATGTGCATTCAGCTTTGTTGAAAAACTTTTTAAAAAGGAGTTGTCTGCATGGGTTTCTCCAAAGGGATTCCATAATAAAAACCCTCCTTTAGACATGTTGCAGCTCAGGTGACGAGGCTTATTTTGTTCAAATATACGACGGCAGAGATGTGATTAATCTTTGTTCAGACGAAAATTGTTAAATCAAGTCTGGGCATACCGTGCTCATAAGTATTCACTTGCATGAGAATGTTGAAATAAAAGAGCTCTGATAATCCCACAGTCAGTCTAATAACTCATGCACGACAATATCTTTCCTCATTTGAGAGGAAAATTACCATGCCAACCAGGAAAGGTCAAACTAGTTTCATCAAATATATTAAATGTGGCGACTTCAATCAAAATGTCCGCGTGTTTCGCGTTAACACACACTGTCGCACACGTATCAAATGAATTGTGCTTCTGACAGAGTGGGCGTAATGACTCATCGCGGAGATGGTAGAGCCGTTTGCCTGAGGAGCGTTGGGTTTCTGTCTGAAGGTCAGGTACGATGGAGGTGTGACGGTGATGAGGAGCCCTGCTGGTTTTAGCCCGGCGCACCTGGCAGCAGGACGACGTGACGGTTAATGGAAGTAAAATGACAACAGGATGGCTTTACCACAGCTGACTGCCTCTGTCTGACAGCTGATTCCATCTCAAACTACTTTTTCAGGCTCGTTGGGATTTTCAGCTGAATGCTGAGATTCAAACTGTCTTTGCAAAAATAGAATTCATTCACTGGAGGCTGATAGGTTTGAGCAGCGGAAGGAAAATTCGTTCACCCTCTGACTTTGACAAAGTGAAAAAGAAACTTCTGTACTTTGAGCAGAGGTGTGCAGCAGATTAGGATACGGAGAGAAACCTGATCGTTTGTCAAAGTAAAGGCTGCGCAATCCATCTAAAGTAGCCTGTGGGGAAATAAAGATTCTTTACTTAATGGTGTATGTGACTTCCACAACCTTGGCAGGAAAACGCTTTGTATCCTCAACACAGATGAAAACCTACAAAAACATTAAAGGGTCCATTTGTGTTTCCTGATTTGATGCTAGAGAAAATGTATTCTCACAATAAACGACGCAAACAGATCTGTAGCAGGAATGTTCTGTGAATAAACCAAATACTTTGTATTATGCATTACTTCCTTCAGTCCAGTTTGCAATTTGAATTCAGTTCAGCTGCACCAAAATAAAAAGCAATTCCAGCTGTAAAGAAAACAGAACGTGTAGTCGTACGAACACTTGGAGGTCAAAGTTGATTGGGTTTCTTCTCTGGTTCAAAGCTGCAGACAGCAGAAAGAGGCCAAACAGTCTAGAATCAATAATAGATTCAGACAACTTTTTATTGTTTTGGTGAGGAAGACCAGCAGAGCTGACCTGGTGTCTCAGGGTCAGACGAATTCATATTTATTATAAAGGGAAGCTGATCAGTCCAATACCCCCTTATAGAACAAAACAGCAGGTCGTTTTATTATTAATACATCTCCATTAAGTTGTAATGACACCTGGATAGTCAACAGAAATGTTGACACATCTTAAGAGCTATTCCTAAATGTTTCATTTATTTTATTTAAGCAAAAAATAACCAATCTATTTTATTTTGTCTTTTATAGAAGTCATACACCTCATTCAGCTGGTTCTCTGACATTCCTTTATTTGTCTTTTTCATTATTGTCGGTCCCAGTTAGCAAAACTGAATTTTCGTTGAAAAAAACTGTAATTTAAATTAGAATTAAACAAGCACAACAGAGCGTAAAGGCCTTAGCGTTGAAGGGTTAGAGTCCAGTTTAAATTGATTTTCGATGCATCAGCAAAACACATCATCATGTTGGTGCTTCCCTGCAGCATGTGGGTTATGTGGGTATTTTCAGAACAGAACTCATTAAAACTTTCTTATTTTACACCTCAATGATTCAGTGAGAAAAAACATGGCCAGAAACAGAATGATCGTCTGGCTCTTAGTCAGAATGTCAAGACTTTTTAGAGATTCTTGGATTTCATCTGAGTTTTTTAAATCTGCCAAATTTATTATTGACAAAACCCTCATTAAACTTGTGTTTGAAATGTGCTAAGTATATAAATAAGGCTGAATAAACTGGTTTAGGGCCATTAGGACAACTGAGCAGCTCTAAGCTTTGATGTCAGTAAAATAATGTGTTTACTTTTAGCTCTCTCTTAACAAGACGTTACCTTTTCCTGTGGAAGTAACCTAACCACCCAATCACATCCAACTGATCAAGGTCACTCCTCTCTAGAAAACATCTCCTCGATGGTAAAGAGTCCTACTACTGTTTTGTTTTAGAAGGAACCCCTTAAATACATATTTTAAGTCTCAAATAAGTATTCTGTCCCATAATTTTACCCTGACTTTATAACAGCCACCCTTACTTTTAAATTATTTGAGCTTTCTTCCATCTATTTGAAACAGACTGCTAACTGTTCCTGTTGAGCTGAGATCTCCTGCCATGAAGAAAGAGGAGCAAAAAAAAAAACTCCTGAAATGTACCACCAGTTCAAAAAAAGAAAAGAGTCACCTCAAATGGTTTAAGGACTGTAAAGTGGTCTCCTGTGGCCCAGAAACATATTGTCCCTTATTTCACCTCACAGGACTAGTTGTTAAACCGACAGCAAACCACTCTAATAAAACTCTTAGCTATGAAACCTCAAAACCCTAAAATGTTTTCAGAGAAGTTGAAAAGCAAAAGCAAAGAACATCTCAACGCTGACTTTGTGGTCATAGCAGCAGATGAAATATGCATGGTTACAAAATACTGCACCCATAGCCGGGGTTTTCTCCATGGAAGACGAGTGGTTACCTTAACACACTCATGCTTTTCTAAGAGATGGATCGCTGCACACAACCTTGTGCTCCCACAAATAATAATTGTAGCACAATGTTAACTTGATCTGAAATTAGATTTGGTAAAAATCCAAATATGCATGAAAGCAGGAGATGTATGGGTGTTGGGAAATGGGTCTCATTATTCAGGACGATGGAGCAGAGAGTCCTCAGAGAAAAATCCTTCTCAGACATCCATCAATTTCAAGACAAATTTGTTTTTCTCTAATCAACAAAACCTGTTAGATTTACCTAATTTCACACAAATACTGTTTATGATTTACCTTCAGGAGAGCCAACACCCCTCCCCCTCCTCATCACTGCAGAAGCACACACAGATCTGTTGAAATCCACTCAATACGTGGGCCTGAACATGACCTCTGACCGTATATAGGCCAAAAACACAACCAGCATTATTTTAAAGGCCACCAACAGCTACGAAGAGGCTGAAAAACGCCAGTCTAACATGCTATGTTGTGGAGAGCATCCTGACATATGGGATCTGCTCTGAGGCTGATAAGAAGGAGCTGCAAAGAATGTTTAGACCCACTCAAAAAGCTTCCCTTCTTTAGAGGATATTTACAGTGGCAGAACCATAACAAAGAATTGATTATTCACCCTCCATCCCTCAGGCAACAGACTTTGAACTTTGAGCAGCCTCAAAGTTTGAACAAGGCTGAGGAGAGGTGGTGAGGCTGATGAGCTCTTTATAATCACTACCAGATTTGATGTGTTTAATAAATTGTATTGTTTTTAGGCTGGCCACGTTTTATTTCTCCCATGTCTAACTGGTAAAACTAACTGGCAGAGTTAAAGAATGGGAGTAGAGGATGTAGCTGGCTGCCTGAAGGTCTCCTCACCCCCACTCTGGAGAGCGGTTTACATGAAGCTACAGACAAGAATGAACAGCACGGTCTTAAAAGCATGCAGGTAAAAGACTACTTTCCTTGGGAATAAAGGCTGAGACTTTAATAGCTCTCCGTCTGGCTCTCGTCCTTCACCTACATCCATTTTCTTTGCTTTACTTGTGTTTTGTGTTCTCGGTGCTCATTTGTCCAAAGCAGTCGCCAAAACAGTGAAACGTGCTTAGAGGAGAGGATTAAAGTCTAAAGCAGGACACGTTCAAGGTTCTTGTTTAATGGGATAGAAATAAAGTAATGAAAATTCAAGAACAAAAGGAAATAATCTGCTTTTAAATCATATTAAAGGGGGTGGTTCTGTTCAAAATCTTTGAATACTTTTATCTTCGGTTTCTTTGAAATGCCAGTTCTGACCTCGAAGCTGTATTAATTATTTGGTGAGCTGCAGAAATTTATATCAAAGCTGTAATGTCTGCAGCACTTATGTAGGTCCTGCAAGATGAGTCTAAATAATTAATCAGCTTTGCTTAAAATATATATTTTTAGAATTTTCATGCACACCATGCACATAAGGCATGTGCATATGCATACATAACGCTTTTGCACCACATACTTCATCATTATTCAGCAATTTCTCTGCATACAATACATGGTGAAGATTTCTTTACTCTGTCAAGCTGCAAACATCTTCCCAGTTGATGTTGTAGAAGCTCTTTAATGTTCTAATTAACAGAATCAGGTTGTAATTAAAAGTGTTAATTATGTCTAAGGCAGTTATGTCCAACAAGCCGACTTCCTTGTCCAAAAAACAACTTCCATGCTGTGTGTGCTTGTTCCTATAAAGACTGCATTCAAACACAAGAAACATTTAAGGACAAGTAAGTGATTGTGGGTGTTCAACAAGAACAGAAGGTAACAAAAATCCAATTAGAGCAGAGACTAAACTCACACACCTGCAAAAGCAGATCAATAACTTCCACACATAATTTATGCTTTTAAAGCTTTCAAAGGGACGAACACAAAAAGCAAGCGTCTTCAGTAAGTTTCAATTTAATTCATCACTTTTGTGTTAAGACTGCTAGAACCTTGTTTCACCACATTTATCACTTTAATAGCCTCAAGTGTTTCAGCAACTTGGAAAAAGCTGTTTGTTTGATCTCCTCTGTTTGACAACCTTTAATCCTCCGCTTAAAGAAAAATTATCCAATGAGATGAGAATTCATCTAAGAAAATAAAAGGTGTCTAGAGTTACACAAACATTAAAATTATAATAAATTAATTGTTTAGACTGCAAAAAATGATAAACTACTATAATCAGACCACTTACTGTTATACTCTCATCTGATTTAAATAGGAAAAATATACAGTGCTGTGAGCATTACTGTCATTTGTTTCTACTTTCAATTATATTTCAAGTTTTCTTGGACTTCTGCAGCCTTAGTTATCTTCAACGTGTTGTAAAAAGCATTTACTAAGGGGACAAAACCAACCACCCTATGTCAAAAGATAACTGACCCCTAAACAGGTGGAAATACCCATGGAGGCAACAACTGTTTGTGATAACTGTGTTTTTCCCCTCTACAAGTTGTGGTGATGCAGAAATCTGCATGACCCTGACTACTGAACAGGCTGCACCTGTGACAGCAGACAGAGCCTGCTTGGTGAGGTCTGAGGCAGATTATCACTGGGGCTGCCACCAGTATGTTACTGGGTCAGGGTTTTAAATAGAAATGGCTCCTTTTAATAAAAATACCTTTAAAACTCCCTACGATGTGTTCAGGCTCCATTTTATGTTGTGGCCCAACGAGCCGGGTTGTAACATAAATGGGGGCTCGTCCGGGATTTGAATTGGCAATCACAATGTCAGCAGGTCTTGCTGCTGCAATCAAAGTTGAGTCCAGACTCCGGACAGGCGGACTGACGGTTAGCGTGACCTCTGATTTGATGAACCCGCCCTAAACCGTCCCGCTCTGAAGTAAAAATGTATTGACCCAACGCAACCCGACCCGCGATTCTAAAATCAATGACATGATAAATATCAAAAAGGATCTTAGAGTTTATAGTTTGCAACCATGTAAACTTTAAAAACTTTTCCTTTATTTGAAATTACTTTGCACACAAAAGAACATCTTCCAAAATAAACTTTCCCCCCCGTTCTTCATCAGAGAAAACCTTAGATGACTACCGGTATTTCCAAGAAATTCTACAGATTTATTTTATCAGGAGTAAACCAGACCAGAACTTATAAGAATTAATCAATGACTAACAATGCAAACATGACAAAACATCCAGCTGAACTGAGAAAAAAGTGTTATCATTTATACTTATATAAATAGGAATCAGAAGAAGAAAGAAGCAGTCTATTGATGTTATGTAAGGAGCAAAAACAGATTTTCTCTGCTGTTGTTAGGAGACCCTCATATTTCACCCTGGCACTGAGGACTACCATTGATTGCTGTGATAGACTGCCTGGGAGCTGATAGGCTGATAGACAATAGAGCACCAGCTACTTCTGGGCGTTAGGTGCAATAGATGAAGATGCCTGTTAGTTTTGCCATTGGTCAAACTCTTGGTCTCAGAGCCGCCACTGATTTTAAAGTGTTCTAAAGAGCCCTCAGGAAGCAGACATCACAAGTGCAGGCTTTAACAGGGGATGCTCAAGAAGGCACTCTGCAAATGAGTGGGCCCAGGGGGGTTGTAGACAGGAAGTGCACAGCAGGAAAGAAGAGAGTTCATCATGTAGGTTCATTCTGACTTTAACTGCTAAGAGAAGGTGGACTGCCATTCTCCCTTCTAACATACTCTCTTCTAAACACAAAAGGCTACAGTAAAATGTAGTTGAAAACCACAATGGAGCAGCAAGGCGCCTAGACACACATTTCTACTCTTCCTGCTGCAAAACAGCAATTAGCTGCAGTGAGGCAATAATGTACCTTTATATCCTGCACATTGCTGCTTCTCCAGCCCCACTGGAAACACATCTGTACCTCACTAATCATCATCATCATCATTTGGAAAGTTGCTGGAAGTTCAAAGATGGAACACAAGGAGAATTTAATGCTTATTCTGTGACATCAGTGTATGAAAACACTCTGTTGCTTGCCCCACCCCTGTTCTTATGGCTGTATGTTATCAAATAAAGCTAAAACGCCATAGAAAGTAACATTTAACGATTTAACGAATAGATTGTTGGGGGTGTCAGGCTTTGTAGCGGAGGCTTTATCCAATGCTGCTGAATCAGGCTTGAGCAGTCAAGGAAAGCCATGATGTTGGAAAGTCATTTCTTTTCAGCGCAGTGTGGAGGCAGATAGCAGCATGCCATTACCAGGCACAAGGAATGTTCTGGACAGTTATTCCTCAGGGTAAGCATGGGGAGATAACACACACACACACGCACAGTTACTCTGACACATGCACATACACACATCGTCTGTTTGTTGCTGTGCAAAGCACTTTCTGACAGCATGACGATGTCAAAGAAAACAAAGGCTTGAATGAAAATGCTTCAATTTTGTGCTAGAGAAGAAAGTCAGGGGAAGGGACTGCAGCAATAATGAGGAGAATTGATAATGTTGCCTGCAATCAGCAAAAAATTACTTCCATTTGAGCTTCTAAGATTGGAAATTTTATGCAATACTGAGAAGAGCCCAGCTGACTGGGAAATAATGACTCATTCCTTCTAAACTATTGGTAATTTACTCTTGCATGTGTCACGGGGGCCCCAGAAGGTCTTGACCAGGACCCTGAGGGCCTAAACCAGGGGGGAGCAGCAACTCAAGAACCCAAGAGCACAGACACCAGCTCAGAGGAAATAAATGATTGTTTATTTCTCTAAAAAAACTAAAAGTTACAATAAAATTAGATTTAAAAATAGTAATTAAAACCTTTAAAAAAAACAGGAACAAGTCCCAGGGCAGGCCTCTCCTCTCCAGCCATGGGGGTCGTCTCCTCTCCAGCCATGGGGGCCGTCTCCTCTCCAGCCATGGGGGCCGTCTCCTCTCCAGCCATGGGGGCCGTCTCCTCTCCAGGCTGGGGGGCCTCTCATCTCCAGGCTGGGGGGCCTCTCATCTCCAGGCTGGGAGGCCTCTCCTCTCCAGCCATGGGGGCCGTCTCCTCTCCAGCCATGGGGGCCGTCTCCTCTCCAGCCATGGGGGCCGTCTCCTCTCCAGCCATGGGGGCCGTCTCCTCTCCAGGCTGGGGGGCCTCTCATCTCCAGGCTGGGAGGCCAGGGATGCCTCCTGGCCTCTCTCCTCTCCACCTCCGTCCCGTGCCTGCGTCCTGTGTCTGTCCTTCCCTCCTTCTGTGGCACTTAAATAGGCCTCCTGCTGGCCACGCCCACCTCTCCACAGGTGACAGTCATTACAATCATGCCAAGAGTCCACAGTGATCAAAAAAGTTAAAAGCACATGCAATAATGAAAAATAAAACATGCAATAAATTAATATAAAAGCCAGAAAAATCACGCAAATAAAAACTTTAAAACCAAATTCTCACTGTGTGACATCCCTCCATGTTTTTATAAAGACAGTCCCTGTCACCTTATTGTGGTCCATCAGCAGGGGCACATGTTCGCCAACAACAAAACTCTACTAAAATAATTGTTAAAAAAAAAAAAGTCCACAATCACTAAATAAAAACTGGCATCTTTAAAATGTGCTCTGCACCGGGTCCCGAGTGCCACTCCCTACCTGGATCCTGCCAACAACGCCAAAAATGTCACGGGGGCCCCAGAAGGTCTTGACCAGGACCCTGAGGGCCTAAACCAGGGGGGAGCAGCAACTCAAGAACCCAAGAGCACAGACACCAGCTCAGAGGAAATAAATGATTGTTTATTTCTCTAAAAAAACTAAAAGTTACAATAAAATTAGATTTAAAAATAGTAATTAAAACCTTTAAAAAAAAAACAGGAACAAGTCCCAGGGCAGGCCTCTCCTCTCCAGCCATGGGGCCGTCTCCTCTCCAGCCATGGGGGCCGTCTCCTCTCCAGCCATGGGGGCCGTCTCCTCTCCAGGCTGGGGGGCCTCTCATCTCCAGGCTGGGAGGCCTCTCATCTCCAGGCTGGGAGGCCAGGGATGCCTCCTGGCCTCTCTCCTCTCCACCTCCGTCCCGTGCCTGCGTCCTGTGTCTGTCCTTTCTCCCTTCCTCTCCTTCTGTGGCACTTAAATAGGCCTCCTGCTGGCCACGCCCACCTCTCCACAGGTGACAGTCATTACAATCATGCCAAGAGTCCACAGTGATCAAAAAAAGTTAAAAGCACATGCAATAATGAAAAATAAAACATGCAATAAATTAATATAAAAGCCAGAAAAATCACGCAAATAAAAACTTTAAAACCAAATTCTCACTGTGTGACACATGCATAGAATCAAACACCAGGGCATACAGACTGTCAGCTTCCATCATTTTACTCTGAATTCAGAGCTACCTGCTGACATTTAAAATGCTTCAAACCTTAAATGTTTCACCTATATCTGGTTAGGAACAAGATACAAACACATTGCATACAGTTGGTCTTTGCTACTGAGCAGGAATTCTGCACTTTCTATCCACTCTGAATCATTTCCTTTACATTTCAATAACATAGCATGCCTCTGCGAGACTACACTCCCCTAACACAACACTACAGTGTGATAGAGCTGTAGCCTCAGTATGAAGCTGTCCTGCATCAGATTTTTGACAACCAAGCCATGCCGATATGGATTAGACCACCAAAATGGATATGATACTGTCATAACAATAAACCTATGACCTCACTTTGTGCATGATCAAAACCATAATGAAGCAATCAGACCATCACATGTGATGGGGAGCCCACAACATCCTTGGTGTTCAAGTTGATCCAAAGAGATGTCTTTCGTAATCTGTGCTAACATCATTATGAGATGCAAACTGACTGCAAAGCGAGTAACATTACACCCAGTGTACAAAGCTAGATCATGAGGTCATAAGCTGTAAAAGAGTCTTTGGGTAATTAGACAAGTGAACCCCACAGATGGAGCTGCTCCTTTGAAATATGACCCAGTCGCCACTGATGAGCAATCACAAACACTTCTACACACACACACACACACACACACACACACACACACACACATCACAGCAAATGCACACTGTAAGCTTCACGCAAACACACACTCTCTCTAGATGCAATCATCCAAGGCTCATTGTGGCCATTACAGGATCAATGCTAAGACTCAGAAGAGAAAAAAACATTCTTCTAACTTGTTAGCCTACAATGATGGAAAGATAAGTATGATAACACAATAGAACCTCAGACAAGCAAACTTCATGTTCATCCATCATAAAGTTTAGTGGGGAAAAAATCCTGTAAAGTAGAAAGACTTTCACAAAGAAAGATTCAGATAGTTTGCTTTTATTCCTTTATATAATGCAAAGTGTGCTAACAGAAGAAAACAATCTGAATTAAATCAATCTCATCTGCTTTTGCCTTCAAAACATCAATATGTACAGTTTTACAACATGCAGCTCTAGGTTTTCAAGCAGCCTCCACCAGTGCCTGCAGATACATCATACTGCTCTCCAGCTCATCAATAAACCAAACGCCTTCTGTTAAAAACTAATAAATGCATTTAATACAACTATATGAATAGATGGAATATTAATTACCAGGCAGATTCATAAGCCTAAAGTATGAGCTCACATGACTTTTCCCAAAATTCCAGATACATTTTGCAGAATAAAGTTGTTCTGCTTCCTTTAAATTTTGTCAAACATCTCTGTATTTCGCTCTTTGTCAGCGGGAGTGACAAACTCACACTACAGTATTACATCAGGGAGGTTAGTGTCCCATTTGTGTCACCGCAGTTTCACATGGCTCAGCAATCACAAGAACTCGGTCCTCAGGCGATACTATCTGTAGGAGTCAAGTGGTGTCGAGACTAAGAAAAATGCACTGGCTGATATTATTTATACGATAACTGGTTATTTACCATAAAATAATAATTAAAGAAGCTCCTGATCAGATGTCTAACTAAGGTCTCGATCAATCCCAGAGTACTCAACTCACAATATTTACATTTATCCTGAAATTACGTGAATATGTATTCAAAATAAAAAGCTCCATTTACTGGTGCATTGCAGGAGACGCCCCACCATCTCTTCTGTCTCAGTGAAGAGCTGCCAGCGGCGCTGAAAATTACATTCTTGTTGAAGACAAGTGCCCCCTTGTTGTTTTTAGTATGACTGCAATTTTACTCTGCTGAATCATTTCCAAGTTGTGTACTGGTTAAACAAACAAAAACATCATTTGTGCAACTGAAACACTGAGAAATGAGTGACAGCAGCAGGGCGTGAGCTAACATCTCAGGGATGTTGAAGTAAACAGAAAGCAGCATGTAAAATCCTGATTTAAATACGCTGTCAGAGTGTTGACATTAGCATTCAAATGAAAAGGAAGTGCTAAAAAATCCACTATTTTCCTCTGACACCTTATATTATTCAAGGCAGTAAGAAAGCGGTGTCTTGAAACTTAAAACTTTTTAAATGTAATCTTTGGAGTGTGGTGAAGTCTGCAGGATTCTGTAAATGGATTCTCTGAATCCCTTAGAAATTATTCCAACTGCAGCTTTTTAAATACTCACATCAGCAGGATTGGAGCTGGAAAATAAACACGCATCTGTACGAAGACGTGAGCTCAGGAGCATTTTAAAGAGAGGGGGTCTGCCTCTCTGCTGCCATCACACTCAACAGCAACATGTATCAGCATATTCCACTAGAAACCTCTTCTTAATGATGTTTATGGGAGTCTGAAATAGAAAAGTTCTAACTGGGCTGCATGGTGACAAATTACAACATTCAAGAGGTGTTTTTAATGTCTCAAGACTTCCACAACAGTTCTCAAATTCACAAATCCCTTCTACTGGAACATTTAACATGTTAGAAACAAAATTGCACAAATTTCTTCTAAAAAAAAAAAAAGTTCCTCTCATTGCACTCAAAATTCAGATTAAACAAAAATGGATCTGGAATCATCTGGATTCTGTCTGTAACCCTAATTTAGTTTCTATGAATCAGAAAGTGAAAAAAATATGAAACAACTTTAGGAGGTTAAAAACTAGAACAAACTGAGACGATACACATTTTGTGATCGAAACGCAACACGAAAATTTGCATTACTGTCAAAGTTTGTTTGCAATTACATTTTATGACCCATGTGACCCAACAATGTATAAAACTTCCTAAAAAGAAATTCCATAAATGTCAACGTGGTACACTTCCTATTAAAAAAATGTGCTTTTTGGGGGGATATAGGCTCTATTCTTCTTCTTCCGGCTTCTGTTGAGAGCGGTCGCACTGTTCCTTCTCTCCCTTGTGTGTTCCTCCTGCAGCTGTTTTGTCTTCTGAGCATTTTCCTCATTCCTTCTGGTTAAATATTTTTATTTTTCTTGATATGGCTTTGGTTTGCTGGCTTCCCAACAAAATGGATAAAATTTTTTACACTCTCAAAACGGAGGAGGGGACTCCGCGGCTGACTGAGACAAGAGCTGTGGGGTTTGTAATGGATCAGATTGCGGGTCCTGCAAGTCTGTCTCTGGAGGTCTACAATTTTGGATTAATGATGATCGGGTGCACGCTCATTGGAATCTGCATGGACCTGGTTTATCGGAAAACAACGGAGCTAACAGGTGCAATTGACAGGAATCCTGTGCTTCAAAGGGGGCTGATGCGTGCTTTGAACACTGAAACACTCGCGAGGACTGAGTTGTCTCGTAGGACTGACTGCGAACGAACTCTGGCGCGGAGTGAATTACGATCGATGTGTCGAACTACACGGATCAGATGGGACTGGCCAGGTTTTCAAATTTGGACGGGATGAAGCCAGTGACGGACATTTAAGGCAGCTGTAACAAACAGGACTGCCTGCTCCAAACACATTCTGTTATCTTATCTGGTGACCCTGAAAACATTCTCCTACTCAACAGAGTGAATGAAGCGACTGCTCAGCCCCCCCCCCCTTCTCTACGCTCTCTCACCCTAACTCGCCTCCCCCCCCTCTACTGGGAGTGAAGGTCGGTCAGCTGTGCCGCGTCCTTGCTGCTGGTGGA
>SSNR01000020.1:3853671-3881146 GCA_006937965.1 Callopanchax toddi | reverse complement strand
CTGATGGTACCCCAAATCTTGAAGTTTGCCCCAATATTTCTCTTTGCCCAAGCCCAAGTAAATGTCCCACTTTAACTCATAATTTACAATGTAGGTCCCCTGATGGTACCCCAAATCTTGCCCAAGCCTGAGTAAATGTCCCACTTTAAGTCAAAATTTACAATGTAGGTCCCCTGAGGTACCCCAAATCTTGCCCAAATATTGTATCTGGTACCCCCAAATCTCTGTTTTGTTTTTATTTTCAATGTATCTCATCATTTACAATGTACGTAGCTCCCCTGATGGTACCCCAAATCTTGCCCAAATATTGTATCTGGTACCCCCAAATCTCTGCTTTGGTTTGTTTTTTATTTTCAATGTATCTCATCATTTACAATGTACGTAGCTCCCCTGAAGGTACCCCAAATCTTGCCCAAATTTTGTATCTGGTACCCCCAAATCTCTGTTTTGTTTTTATTTTCAATGTTTCTCTCATTTACTATGTACGTAGCTCCCCTGATGGTACCCCAAATCTTGCCCAAATATTGTATCTGGTACCCCCAAATCTCTGCTTTGGTTTGTTTTTTATTTTCAATGTATCTCATCATTTACAATGTACGTAGCTCCCCTGAAGGTACCCCAAATCTTGCCCAAATTTTGTCTCTGGTACCCCCAAATCTCTGTTTTGTTTTTTATTTTATTTTTTTTTTTTTTTTTTTTTTTTTTTTTTTGTTTATATTGTCAAGCGCTTTGTGATGTATATCTGTGAAAGGCGCTATATAAATAAACTTTACTTACTTACTATTCTGTAAAAGCCTCCCACAAATCTCCACCAGTCAAGAAACAAATCATGACAAAGAAACTACATTTAAAATAAATCTTTAGTTTCTGTGAGGAATTCACCAGATGATGCTGTTTTAAGGAGCCAGCCAAGGAACTATTACTCAAAATGAAAATAAAACAAAAATTCTCAAATCTTTTTAAATGTATGAAAAATAAAACCATTCATTACTTCTGGGACTTTTTAGACAGAAAAATATTTGATGAATCCTCTGTTTTATTTTAAGGCAAATCTTTAATAATGTAATTTCTACAGAAGCATGCAGAGCGCGGGGCTGCTGCTTTTAGTGAACCACAGCTCCAGGTTAAGTACTTCAGGTCAACGGTAGTTAAGCAGTGAGGTGGAGGAGAATGTTCACTTATCAGCCTCCTGTTTTCAAAGCTGCACATTTAGAGAAAAATCATGTCAGCTCCTGAAACCTGATAGAAAAACTCACATCAACTCAAATGATAAGAAAGCTTAAAGGTGTTTTTTCTGATTAATATTGGGCACTCTGAGCTTTTCATGCAGGCTGAACATGAAAACAGTCTTCTACATGTATCTTATTTAAATTTAAAGGATAAGGTTGGGTAACACAGTTTTGCTGTAGCAACTATTTTGAGGTCTTTGTGGTTAGCCACACATGCTAATGTTAACATAGCAACCCCAGGTCCTACAGTCTGCTGGTTCGGGTGTCACAGCAGCACAACAGGTTCGTTTCACATTGCTCATTAAGTTGAAGATGAGGAACGACACTAATGTTCTGCTCTTTTAGGGGAAAATGTCAGTTCACATGTAGGTATCACCATTCTGAAACATTCATTGACAAACGCTGAGGAAGCGCTTCCTCTAAAATTTCTCCTTCGTCCTCGGATTTGAGATCAAAAACGTAAGACAGAATCTCGTCTGACATTCCGATGTGATACAGTAATCTGAATAAGGGGTGGAGTAGTGACGTTTCTGTTATCCAATCAGAAGTGAGGGGTGTGCATATCATTAATAATGAGGAAAGCTGCTGTTTCCAGCCCAGCTCTGCATCCGAGAATAGAAGCATCATAGTTTTTTTCTCTATAAAAATGACTCATAAGGCATTGATTTACACTAGAGAACACTGCAAATGTATTAGATATATGAGTAAACCACACCTTTAAGCAAAAATAAGTCACACTTTTTTTTTCTTCATTCCATAACTCAGTAAATTCACAGTGACTCATAGTCGACAATGCGACTAGTATGATACACAGACAAGCTATTTTTATAGGAGTAGAGCTTTACTTTAACATTATGATGCCGTTTCCAGAAGCAAACATTTAATCTTAGTGTAAGTGCATTTCCAGCAAAAAGCCATTTAAGCAAATTATAGGATTATGTCAGAGATTATGAACAGCTCTAGCTGTAATCTTCACCTACAGGAAGCTGGATTTGGTTCATTTTTCCTGGAAAACAGGATAAAAAGCTGAATTATGTCTGTTCTTAAAATATTCACTCTCTGGAAGTTCAACAGTCATTAACAAAGACGTTTACAGTATTGGGTAAATGTCATCTTTTATTTCTTTACAGTTTGGTTCTGAGGAGCCAGACCTGATCAATAATTCTTTAGGTTTTCTGAAGGTCTTTCAAAGGAATGATTTTTGGAGAAATTGAGAAACATTTTTAATTCCAACTCTTTGTTTGTTCTCCACGTTTGTCATTTTTTTTAAACCAACTTTGCACAACAGGTTATCATTTCAAAATAACTGCGATAAAAATTGAGTGAAAACCTTAAAAGGACTGCTGGGAAGCCTGGAGAATTGTTGCTCATAATAACCACCTTCAAATATTACAAAATTTGGACTGTTTTGCATTAAGCAGAGGTTTGTATTAACTAGTCACATTTACTCAGTTACATTTGAGTAACTTTTTGCAAAAAAAAGTACTTTTATGAGTAAATGTCTCACATTTGAGTGCTTTTCAAAGTCAGTGGACTACCAGACAGAGGCACCACCACCACCAGCAGCAGCCAATGAGGGTAAAGTGTCTTGCCCAGTCACCCAGCTGGAGCAGGGATTTGATCCTACAACCCTCCAGTTGCAAGACCAACACCCTAACCACTGAGCTACCGCCTCCCCAAATACTTCATTGTACACTTTTCCTTGAGTAATATTTTTGTTAAGTATTGCTACAACTACTTGAGTAAAATCTCTGAAAGATTCCAGAATTTCCCCACAACTTTATATTTTTGTCTATCTGATGACATTATTTTAAAAAATAATAATCGGATGGTACTCAAATAAACTTTTTACCAAATACTTTTTTACTCTTACTCAAGTATTTTGTGGACAGAAACTTTTTACTTTTACTTGAGTAAAAATATGTTTAAATAGTGCTACTCTTAAGTAAATTTGTGGGTACTTTACCCACCTCTGGCATCAAGTATTAAGAATTTGGGGTCTAAAACCTTTACTGTACATCTACAGTATTTTAGGCCCATTCCTCCACTTAATATTGGTCACATTAAATGAGTCAGGTTAGAAGAGTAACAGTGAATAACTTACTAGAGGAAACTCTGCTCTTTAACACAATTTACCATCTCCATTTGTCAAATCAACGTTTCCTTCTAGTAAAAACTCCTAGTCCTACACTTTATGGTTCTTTATTCTGCTCATTTGACTCCCACTTTCCAGCATTTATTCTCGATGTGAACCAAGTCTTTCTCTAAGGTGGAGGAATGGTTGAAACTTGGAGGATGTCATCAGTAACAATGACGTAGACCTCGTCATTAGGAAGTCTGAGCAGGGATGCTGTGACCCATGGGGAGCTGAACCGGATGGGAGGTCACAGTTCGAATGGGCAAAAAGGAAATTGACATTCTCATTACAGGGAAGCATTCGGGCTAGTCTCAAAAGGAAATAACAGGTCTATTAAGCACCAGTGCTACAGGAAACAAAAACAAAAAAGCTTTGAAAGCATGTGAACGGCTGAGACACATAACTAAATGCACATAGAAACATGAGACGCTGCGGGTTGGAACAGGGTAACAGAATTATTTTGTTTGTATTAAGTGCAATAAGAAGCTGGATAGACAAACATTAACAGACTTCTGAAGAACTTGATGGCATGTTGAGGTGGTGAATCTCTACATCTAAAAGTTAAACGAGTCGTCTCAAATACCAGAGGGAGTGCCTTCATTAAATGTGCAAAAATACCTTTAAAAACCCTTGATTTTAATGTTAAACTCTGCTAACTTGAAACAAAATTTGCACAACACAGCCGGATGTCCTTCTGCAAAAAGGAGATCTCTATTCGACAGGTTTAAACTGTTTTTACTGAGGTGTGGGCAGTTTAGTCCAGACTTTTCTGGAACTGATGTTCATACTGCTGAGGATGCACTCTTACAGCCATGAACTACGGAGGAGGAGGAGGTCTTCATTAAATTGACAGACAAGAAAACGTGTTGGTTTAAAACCTGTCATTTTGACAGATTTATATATAAAAGATGCCAGTATGTAATCGTATCCATTATTTCAATTTATGTTTACTACGATGACAAGTTCCATCAGGATTCAGGTGATTCTGTTTATTCCCGACTGGATAGATGGGTTTAATACAGGTGCTTATTAACGTCGTTCTGTCAAACTGAGACCAGCTTTCAGATGCTTTTGTCACTGAACAGATAAATAAATAAATCTGACAGCGACAGAAAATAATTGAACAGAAACGCTGCTGCTTGTAAAGCAAATCTCCTGGAGCGCCTGATGTGAGAGTGCATGTTTGTTTCTTCGCTTCATTTTCTGCTGGTCTGTTTCTTCATCATAATTTTTACACAATGTATTTATATGAATGCATTTAGTAAATCAACACATGTAACATTTTTAATAATGCTCCATATCTGCTGTTAGGTTTTTAAAAATGCATTGTTAAAATAAAATAAAAAAAATTTTTTTTTTATTTAAAATGCATTGTTAAACTAAGAAGTCAATTACTCGGTCTATTCCGACAGGATGAGACAATGATGTCACCAGAAGGTTTAACTACCTTAATCAAATAAAGGCACAAATAGTCAGATCAGATTTTAATTTATAATTTACAAATAAGTTTTCCTAACCTTCAAACAGCTCCTCTCCAGTAATCACCTCTGTATTTCATGGCAGAGCTTCATCTCTGAGGACCTAATCTTCATAAATATTGTATTATTTTGTACAGAAGGACTTTGTGCGTTTGTGCCAGTCGACTAGTAGTATGAGCCTGGACACTGGCAGAAGGAACACTTTAATACACCCAAAGAACCAGAGCAAAGTGGAGTTTATAACATTCAACTGTCTCCAGAGAGGTCCAAACAACACGACTAAAGCACCACCTGGACTCCTTCACATCTAAAGCAGAGGTCACTAACAGGAGGACCGCGGTCCAGATCCAGACCCAGTTCTGTCTGGACCATGCAGCAAATCCAGGACCCAGACCTTGGTCCATGGGGGGGTGTCTGGAGAAATGGGCAAGCGCTATCGAGGGGCTGCCGTGTGGTAGAAATCATGCATGGTCTGGGGGCTATTTGCACAACTGTCCATAAATTAACTTTCTGGTTTGGGTCAATAGAAACCATAGATATGATATTTTTGGGGGTAATTTAAACTTATAGTGCAGCTGGCCACTAGAGGACTTTTTATTTTCACTGGACTAATGTCTGTTTTGTTCCTACATCTATTATTTATGTAAGTCAATGAATAAAAACACTGAGTCAATGATTTATGCAACCCTTAAAAGCAAACACCTGAAACTGTAAACACCATTAGACTCCAGAACATTTGAAAAGGTTCATGTATGTTTCTCAAGTTATTTGTTGCCCCACCTTTACAGGAGTAAATCCCTGTAATACTAGAAGAGAGCTAATAATGCATCCCTGATCAGAACCGTCTTTGGTCCTGATGGATATTGATCACACGCTTTCAGCTGTTTGCCAGTCTAACCATCTGAATCACAACACCCCCTCCTTATTCTACAGCCTGCAAAGGCAAACTCAGAAGGCTGCTTTTTGAGTGAAATGTTGGAAGCTTTGAAGGCGGGGAATTTACACTTCTAACATCTTTTACATCTAAGCCAGTTCTTTATTAACAGTCTTTATGTGTAATTACTCCGCAAAGACTCATCCTGACAGATCAGAGTTGGGAACAAAATTAAAGTCAATCATTATAGGAGTCACTGCAGAGAAAGGATAAATCCCAGTGACATCGATCGCTGGTGAAAGGAGTTTTCACCTCATGAGGTTCGGTCTAAGATTAAAAAATAAAAGTGGATTCATGTTTACAAAAAATGTAATTAAATTATGCCTGATATCAGTATGACAATGTAATAAACCAGACTGACAGAGCAGGAAAAGTTGATAAATGACTTCACGTTGACAAGAGGCTCCATTCTTTTTGTCAAACCAACCTTTAATGTAAAACAATCTGCAGTCCAGTTTAGAAAGACTTTGCATGAATCTATGAAATTGTAGAAATCTGAGCAGTTTTAAGACGGCGGCAAAACACTTTGGTCTGCAGTCAGACTAGCCGTTAGCTGATTATTTAATCGGGTTCTTGAGCTCCTAATTGTCACTGATAAATACTCAAATCCTACAGCACATTTATGCTGACTCACTGATCACACCGTGACTCGGCTGATCACGTTTCCCTGCTGCTGATGCACATCATGCTCGTCTCTTTCCACATCCCTGTAATGGCTTCCTCCCTGCTGAGCAACCATCACAGGGGTGGGTCTGGCTCTGAGCTGCTTATTTAACATTTTTATATTGTTTTTTCCCAGTTATTGAAGGTTTATTTCTAGATTTGAAATATTGCATCTGCTTAATAAAAAACATTGTCAGTAAAACAATAAGCAGGCGGTCACATAATAGCCTCACTGTCCTTGTGAAATGAGAGGTGTGAGGAGGAGAGGTGACAGCAGACAGTAAACCATCACATTCAATGAAGCTCATGTTTAAACTTCGTATTCTGAAAGATGAGAGCACGTTCAGAAGACTGTAGGAAACACACAAGCTTTTACAAAGAGTGGACTTTATTTACCTCCAATAAACTGTCAAATCATGCCACTGCTTTTATTTCTATTGGCTGTCACATTCATTCTCATTGTAATTACATTAGGGTTAGGTAAAATTAGAAAAGGTTTTTCCTAAAGCATGGATGTTTTGTATTGTCCCCATTATGATTTTACAAAATGTCTTTTTTCCCAGCCTCACATCAACGCAGCAGCTCAGAAACACGTTACATGAAACGTATAGTTATCAAAACACGAGTAAAGAAGGAACAGGTGTCTTAATCTACTCAAATGTCTTCAAGGACAAAATATAACTAAATGTGACCCCAGCTAATTGAAAAAGTTGACTATAAAGGAACATACAAGTACAAACAATAAAACTTTATTTGTTTTTGTCCTCCTTTGTGTCTCCTTTCTTTGTGTCAAAAACTCTCACACACGTTCTCAGTTAATTATATTGTAAATCCTTTGATACGGCCCACTATTTCACCACCGCTCGTGAGAAGTTCAGCGCAGCAATTCAGCACAGGGGAGCCAGGGAGGAGCAAAATGAAAGCCATTAAACATATTATGACCTTCTGCAGCTGAGCGAGAGGAGGCTGGCGTCAGTCTCTGCCTGAATGTTTATCTACCAACAGAGAGTATGAGAGAGGGGAGCGAAGCGGCAGGTACATGGTGTGTTAGACACACTGCAGAGTGTTCAGATTAATTGCATATTCGCTCATGTAGACCGTGTTATGAAAGAACAGAAACCCAGAATTTTGTTTGTATAATATTTGACATTTAAAATGACCTAAAATATGCATTGCTTATTATCTTTATATATAGTTGAAATGCACTCAGAGGACTCACTGGCTCACTGTCAACTTAAAATAGCAGCTAATTAAGCAGCTTTTATTTTGAAGGAGCCATGCTGCAGAAAGCCTTAGTTATTTCTGCATAGATTAACCTCCTGCTCCTCATTAACGTGGAGCTGAAGGATTCTTAGACTGGAGAGACTCTGTTGGTTAATCAGAAGGGTTTTTCTCCCCGTCATCACGAGCAGATTGGTTTTAAGGTTTTGTGTTTCTCTCAGCCATCATCAGAAGTTAACAGCAGACGATGACTTTGTCTGCATCTGTGTGTGCATGCGTGTGTGAGAGTGAGAGAGAGCTTGATCAGGGTGTGCACCTATCATTTCACAGATTCGATTTTCCATTTTTTGATCCTCCACTTACTCCAAGTGAACTTTTGGATGTGCGCTTTTCTTGTTTTGTTACAACTATCCTTTCTTAAAAATGAGATTTTTTAAAATCTTTTTAAATGTAGTTTTTGAAAAAAATATCAGCTCGATGGACTGAGTTCTTCACACTGTTCAGCAGAAAAGCTTCCCCAGTTTGTTCAGCTGACTTCAGTTTCAAGGCAGAAAAAAATCTAAAAGCAGAACTCTCTCTTTTCTAATCTTAGTGTTTTTGGTGTATCTTCCAGCCTTGAAGTCATTCATCTTCAGTAATTCCTGTTGTGATGATCAGCTTGTGCAGCCTCCTTGTCTCTAGTTATCCCTTTAAGAGCTTCAAGAGTCACATGAAAATATGAATGTTTTTATCTCCCTGGATTGAAGAAATTAAAAACACAGATCATCTAATTCTTTACTCAAAAGCAACACAATGCAATAAACAAATGAAGCACTATACTTTAACTTACAGCTTAATGAAAAACAAAGAAAAAGATGGATTCATTCTGACAGGGTAACGCATTTCAGTGCAACACCCATACTGCTGAAGTGAAGATAAACTCCTCTGTATGGTCAAAAGCTGTGAGGAACGTCCTCATGAAATTCCCCTGTTTTACTACAGATTGTTGGTTAGCAACTATTTTATCTGTTAGGCCAAAAATATCTAGATCAAAACACCCCATGAGTCGCCATGTTTATCAGCCTTAGCTCCGCCCACTGGCTTGGACAGATAAATTAAACTCTTGATGTGCAGCAACACTCAGACGTGAACTAATTTAATCATCAAATAATTATATATACATTTTCAATAATAAAATTGTGGGGGTCACATTTATTTGTTTTATATAATTAATGACACATTTAATAATTAATGCTATTTATTTATTGCATCGTGTCGCTTTTGACTCTCCATACATCGAATTCTTTACTCCTCAGTTTTCTATCACTGTTTTTAAGACCAAAAGAGGAAATATGTCTTGCTCTAAATATGCTTTCTTATGGGCACAATTATGTTTCCTGCAGGCTTACAGTAAAAATGGAGTGAAAGGCTGCAACGTGCAATTTAGACTTCTACATGTCACAGCATTCTCCACACTTGACTTCACATTATGAGCCTTCAGTCAAAACATTAATCTACAGTCAGAATCGCCTCATAGTCCACAGTGAAGAGCCAGACTTTACCACAAAACATACAAACTCTTTTTATTCTCATAATAAATCTGTTTAATAATAGATTTTTAGGTCACATTTTGAGTGTTTTTAGGTTAATTTGAAACATTTAACTCATCTATAAATGCTTAAGAACATTCATTTATGACCTTTATCTTGCAGGGGGCTTTTTGTGTCAACACTCACAGGTAGCAGCTGTCTCCTCTTCAGACTGGTCAGACTGGAGATGAAGCTGGAGAGTTTTAACCCCAATAGCTCATCACGCAAGCTCCTGAGTTTCCCCTCGCCTCAATTCCAAGTGGAGCTCAGACACAGTATGACCTACTTCTCACTTTACTAAAGTATTATATCTGCCAACACTGAAACAAAACTATACAATATGAAATGGATGGCACAGAGCGAAGGAGGGGAGAGAGCGAGAGGATACAGTGAGAAAGAAAAATGGAACAGGCTGTAACCTAAAATGAGGACATCAAATCACATCGAATGACTAAAAACTGCAAAAAAAAAAAAAAAAAAAGGAGCTGATGAGTCCAAGAAACTTCTGAAAACCATCAAGAGACCAAAATAACTGATCCTATCATTTAAAAATAAGTAAACGGCGGTGGCTCTGTTTGAGACGCTCAGAAAATTTGGAAAAGAAAAAAAAGAATAAATGACAAGAATACTGATTCACCCAGAAATAGAAAAACTGACAAAAATATAAATTAGATCGCCTTGTCTGGATCCAAATCTACATGCCATTTATATTCATCAAAAAGTTTTTTCTCCCCTTTTATAAAATCATTTATGTTTTTTTTTTATAAATTGCTGGAAAGTCACCTTTAATATGAGGGACAACATGTAAGGGTTGTGCATCTGCAGAATGAGCACCAGAGCTAAATGTTTGTGTAAAGCAGATTAAATCAGGCTTTCCTAAAATATTAAACACAACAACTGGTAGTATTATAGGGGAGAAATGTTAGAGAATATCAGCTGTGATGTGTTAGAGATTCAGCTTCACTCAAGTGGATGAAAAAGTTGCATTTCTTTGGATTTTTCTGGAAATCAGCATGAAATATTGTGAACATACCATTAGTGATGCAAAAAGGGAAAAATACTAATGGAGAGCAACTCTGCAGGTATCTAAACTGCTGTTGGATCAATACTTTATCTTCTTTAGCTTTGATGAATCTACAGCATGCCCTGACGTCACATCAATAAGAAGATTGGAGTGAAAGCGTCTGCTGAGCTGGTAGATTATCGTTTTGCCTGTAAATAAAGAGGCAGAAGAGCTGGAACATGCTGATGCCTCGCCACATCTCAGAAGCTAAAAGCAGCAGAAACGAAGCTCAGCAGAGCATCGAAATGGGCTCAAAGGTCAAAATTAAATAGACAAAAGGCACGCAGTCGGTGATTGATTGAAGCAGGCAGAACGAGAGGGGCAGCACATCGAGACGAAACACTAATGTAAAAAGGATGCGTGGTCTTCTTTCTGGGTCATCCATCAGTTAAGTGTGGGTTGTCTTTTTCATTTGCGTGTCCACCCGGGTTCTCTAATGGACTCCAGGCTACAAGAAGAGCATGGCTGACAAAAGTTCACATTCATTAATCATTACCTGCCACTTGGAACAGCAACCTCTACCACTTGAGTTCCTGTCACATTCAACTCCCTCAGATTCAAGTAAAGCCCCATTATAACTCGGCTAACTCACACCACACTGTGCCGGACGCCTGATGCTGTAGCAAGCTCTAGTAATGTGGCTGCTTGCATTCAGGAGCCATGATGCTAATCTATAAATCTGTAGGTTTGTACACAGATCCATAGCAGTTTGGATATTTGACATCAAATAGGAGTTGACGCTAAAACACTAAAAGCTAACGTTTCTGTTCTTTGTACAGGTTTTAATTGCTTTGCATTTTGAGTTAACCCAACTTTAAAGGGACACTAGGCAGTTTTGGCTTGTTTTTACCACCCCCTAGTGTCCATTTTAAATCACTGTGTGTGTGTGTTAGAAAATATGTCATGGATGGATTTTAAACAAATCACAAATCAAAATGGCTAAAACTTTGAATTGTATGAAAGTTGTTTAGATTTGCTGTCAAAGTAGCTAAAAGTCAACCCCAACACACATTTCTACCACTAAGTGATTGCAACAGCTATATATACTGTATATGGAAGCTAGCCAACATGTCCTTGTCCTGAAACGTCCTCCCATGTCCAACACGTTTGAGGTGTCTGTACAAAGCAATTATCATAATGAAAAACTACTCTTTTCCCACATTTGTGATGTAAAGACAACCTAAAGCGTATATTTGCACACTGGCACCAAATAGATTGTGGAGGGAGGATTTTCATGTTATGATTTTTATCCCAGAATCAGACTCCTGTTTTTTCACCACTTGATTTATACTAAGCTTTAATTTGCTCGATTTATGCGACACTTTCATCATAATATTTAAGGGATTTTTTTTTTGGTCATTTATCTACAGCAAGGTCCACACCTACCAGTGACATCACTCAAAGTGTTCAGAATTAAAAGAAACAGGAAGTAGGTCTCTCTGGAGCACAGCTAGCCAGATCAGAAGAGACATTGCTGCAGAACGGTGACAAATAATCAGCTCATGCAAAACTGTAGAGGTTTCCAAACCTAATATAGCACTAATGCATTGGTACTGTACCCTGAACTTAGTATCTACGTACCTCATAAGTACCCTGTGCATACCTCTGTAAGTACCAGGTTGTATTATGTATTGCTACACAACAGAAATGGTCAAGAAACGGTTTTGTAATACAGAGAAACTAAAAACAACCCACAAAACAATGAATCTACTTCAGAGGATACGGATTTTAAGAAAATAAAAGTTTTTCAGTTTAATTTATAAATGACTCAAATAGAATGAGGTCATAACTTATTGATGTTTAATTCCTGTAGGAAGAACCTTTATTATTTATTAGACACATACGGTATTTAATGTTTTGTAGGCTGACTGTAGTTGGGACTATCCCAAAGGCGATATGTGAGACGGCTTGGAATAAAATGTTCTGAATTTTATTTTTCCAGTTGTGTCTGCTTGGTTGCCTGGTAGGGGGTGGTGGTGGTGGGGGGGTTGTACTAAACAGGTGTCACAACAGCAGCTCTGTGGGGCATTAACACAATAATGGCTGCAGGTGTGTTTATTCACAGCTGAGCTCTACATCCTATCCTAATATTAACACCTTCCTGAATATGTTCACTTCAACTCAACTCTGGTGTTATCTCTCTCACTGCCCCCCCCCCCATTACTGTGTTTAACCGTAGTGTGTGTGTGTGTGTGTGTGTGTGTGTGTGTGTGTGTGTGTGTGTGTGTGTGTGTTCTTTGTGCTCCTTTGATGTGCAGTCCTTTGTCATTTCTGCCAAATTTAACAAGCAAGTAAGGAGGCTGTACTACGTCTCATTACAGTCCAGAAAATGCCCGTGTCATTGTTTCACTAACAAAGCAATATGCTAATCGGGTTAATCCATGAATATTTGGGAGATTAATTAGGGATGAAACAGATTTCGACTGGGGACAAAAACCACTGTGTGAATAACAAAGGACTCTACTGCTACAGACCCAAGATAAACAACTAAATGCTTCTAATTGTGTGCTGTTGTGTTTGCATAGTCACCATCTGCACCAATATGTTTTACATGCAGTCACACAAAAGCAAACTCTACAGCACCTACACAGAAAACGCTACAATAGAGGATTAAAGTAGTATATTATAATGATTCTAGTATTTATACATTTTGTTGCTGTGGTTACAGATCAATGCGTGCCATCAACAATATCTTTATGGAGAGTTTTGTTTTTATCCTTGGCTGCAGATGAGAGCTCATTTGCAACATAAACAAAACTAAATATAGCATCAGATGACAGCTTCCAGAGATGGAAAAAATACATCTTTTTGATATGACTTTAAAAGTGACAAAGTATGAACCATACTGTCACATTCTGAAAGCCTTGTGCCAGAAACCTATACATAAATAACAGACTGTTTCATTTTTTAGCAGTTGCGTAAGAATTAGATCATTTATGTAGAACACCAGTGTGAGGAATTAAACATTAAACTGAAGGCATTTTTTAAGAAATGTGCAAAAGAACAAAGGGCAATATCACTAAAGTTAGTGTGTTATTATAAGTAGGACTAAATTAAAACATTAAGTTTGAGTAACTTCTGCTTGTGCTTTGTTGTTATAAAGTTGTGTCCTGCATGCATGAAGCTCAGACATATACGTTTTGAACACGGTGAGTAGTTCTGACACTTTAAACAATTAAGAAAGTACCTTCAAGTGAATTAGAGCTGAATCAGAAACTTTTGACTCCAAGAAAGTGTTAACTTGATTTAAAATGAGAGTTTGGGGCTTTAAATAATGGATTTTCTGTCTTCTGCAGAGTTAAAATTATAAATACAGACTCAACATTCATACCTCCTATCACATTTGTTTACACGTCTATTAGCAAGTTGCATCTTAACCTTTTGTTGCATCAACAAACTCCTAACCTAATTCTGGCTGGATATTTAATGCCGTTCTTAGCAGAATTTGTGGAAATCTCTTTAATTTGTTGGTTTCTTGGTTCAGTTTTTAATTAGTCTATAAGTTCTCAACAGGGTGAAGCATTACATAGTGAACCTTTAACCAAGTTTAAGCCAATTTATTCAATATTATGGCCTCAACAAAATGTTGAAGACTTCAAAGCTAAAATAGATTTTATATCAACCTATACATGATTCATCTGCTTTGTTTAGGACCATGTGTTACTTTTTAAACAACCAAATAAATCCAGTGATGTCCAGCCAAACCCTCCACACACAAACACACAGGACACACCTACAGATTGGTTGCACTTCGTTTAAATTCATCTGAAGCAGCAGTGACAGAAGCAAGGCCAAGCGGGTTCCTCTGACACCTGCTGTCCGACACAACCAGAGCGTGACAAATACACTGATTCCTCCCTCGCTAAACCCACCCGCTCTTTGCTGTCAAACAGCAGTAAACAAGAGAACGAGCTTACAAGGAATTCACAGACTCATTCAGGTGCATCTGCTTTAAAGTCCATTTTCTTTTTGATTTTCTGGTTCCGGTGTTTTGATGATTGAATATAAACTGACAAAAAGAAGCTCTCAATAACCTGTTTGTCTGACTGGAACCAATAAATGGAAATTAAAAGTAAACAATTCAATCCGTTTCATCTCCAACTAGAAACATGTCTACCCTTCAACTATTTTATTGATCACAAAAACGTCATTTTTTTCCTCTTGGATCAAAACGATCATGTTATGAATTCAATTATTCGCTTGTTAGTTTAGAAATAAGTGGAGTGGAGAAGTGAAGGACTGCTGTAGGGAGGGCACACGGAGGGGGATTAGTCTGGATTAGACCTGATAGAAACAGGAACTCAGTGGGGACTCAGGAAGTCATTATTTCTGCAGGGCCAAAGGAACGTACTCTCCCTCTTTGGGGAAGGACCGCAGACACTATTTCACCTTTAGCACAAGATTCTTCAGTAATTATTGATGACACTCGCTGTCGCGTGCTGATATTACTTTTAATAAATCAAGGATAAAGTTAAAGTGGGTCACGGCAACCAGGAACACATGACAGGACTGGCAGCTTTCACAAAGGCTATAGTGATGTTAGGATGGAGAATTTAGTGTTTGTCATCAGGTTTCAAAGCAATCATAGCGCAAATGTTCTCAGTTATACAAGCTTAGAACCCCACAGTGGAGGTTCTAATCTAGACCAACATAGGAAGGGGGCCAGCTGCTTTTAGAGAGGCACATTCAGTCCAAGCTTGCTGTAAGGGTGGCGTTGGTCCACCCTGGACACCCTCTAGAACCGCCCCTGTTGCTTGTTAAAGAACACAAGCTTTGACCCTTAGGCACTTAAAAACATGATAAAAAACCACTTAATTTGTATCCATTTATTATAACAGTTTCATTTAAAATACAAATCATGGCTAAAATTTTGACCTTTTTTGCTAAAATGATTTATTTCTTGGAGATTTCAAGACCCACAGGTGGCGTTTAATCAACAGTCCTGACACAAACTGTTATATTCTTAGAAAACTAACTAGATATTCTCGGACTTGGCATTTAACAGTAACATTTTGTCATATTTAGCTCCGTTTAGCAGAGTCACATATCTAACCATTTAAATGACGTGTGTTTTTGCTAGGCTCCTCCCACTTTACAGCAGTCTGACTTCTGGTTAACGTAAACTGTCACATTTCAACATGAAACATCATATATATTTATTATTTGAAGCTAGATATTGTGAGATATAACCTACAACGGATGCACCATAAACATGAGACACTAATGTAATTAAATAATGTAGGTTTTAACCAGCAGCCTCCCTGTTTTGCAAAGTGAAGTCAAATCAGAGCTTGTGGGAGATTCCGTTTGGATGATCTGATTGGACTTGCTATTTTCCATTTCAAATCTTTTTTGATGCATTGTTATGGTGAAAAGGCTCAAAGAGAAATCCACTGTTTGCTTGTTAAATTTGCTGTCGGGAAAAAAAAACTGAATGCAAAACCTGATTTAGAATAATCCAAACTAATCTACAATTTGTTGCATCCATCTTTTATGATGTTTATGCAAATATCATGCAAAATGGGTTCAAACTGAATCGTTTTGATGCCATGTTGCTTCTCCTGCAAATTCTAGCAAATCTTGTGACAAGGTTACAACTTGGAGCCAAAAGCAAGCATCTTCTAAACTGTTAGCTGCAGCAATGTCATATTAGACGGCTTCTCTTTTTAAAAGTGTAATCTCTGCTAAAAAATTACGTTTGACAAATGCATTACCTAATTACAGCAAGCATTCACAGAAAGGCATCAGAAAGGGAAAATGAAAGCAGAAAGTGATGAGTGCTCATCTTGTCAACCTAAAATTTGCAATTTGTACTCCTCCAATTAGCCGCTCCCCATCAGTTTGATTTGATTAGCCTGCTGCTTTCTACCTGCTCTGTTGTGATGAACTCCTCTCAGATATCTGCAGGCGGCTGCGCTGTGATTACACGTGCTTAGTCATCCACTAAGTGACAGGCAGGACGCACCCAGGCATGTACACAGAGACGAGAGGAATGCTTTCTAGCAGCAGAATGAAAAACTCTGCACATATTTCCTTATCTATGCAGTTTGGTTCATTCAAAAGATTTTAAAGGATCATGCACATTAGTAAAAATGTTTTTCATTATTAAATTTGAAATTATATGAATCCACAAGCTATTTTTAATGATATATTAATAGAAAAACTATTTTCCATCATTGCATACATAAAGCACAGAATAAAATACCTATACTTCTTTGTGAGATGTTTTTTGCAATCAGCCAATGTCTGAAGTCTCAAGTCATCATAGAGCAATGTGAACTATGATTTATGCTCTTGTTCTTCAATAAACATGTGAAGTAGCCTAATAAATATGCAGTGGATTGCTGTGAATACATGACTGGAATTTATGGGTCATAAAGGAGCTCCAAACCTCAAAGGCATCAAAAAACTCACATTGTGACGCCTGTGTTTCCTGTCAACACTCTCCTTAATATTCCATCAATGGCTATGACTTTGTGTAAACCACAAAAATACTTCTGCTTTACAGATTTTTTTTTTTTTTTTATAATTTGAATGAAAGTGTACAATCATTTTAAAGAGAATACTCAATTTTCAATGTGGAATTGTGCAATAATTTAAAATAAAGAAGCAAATAAAAATGTGAATACTTTTCAACAAACTAAAAAATATATTGAAAATAAAAATGCTTCAATTTCTGCCTAAACTTTATAAAATTACATTTTTTATAGTTTTATTCATAAATAAAGTTCTAAGGTTTTCATTGCTAAAAATCAAAACCTAAGACAAAGGCAATATTTCTTTGCCATTTATTAATATAATGGAGGACAGCTAATGTTTACTCATTTTCACAATTCAAAAAGCTGCTGATAAATATTAAAAAGCAGTGCACCAACCTCATTTCATCCATCTTGGATTTGATGTCTGTTTCAAACTCTTAAACAATCGTGGTATTTCCCAGCAGACGAGCCTCGGCAGATGAAGCACATCCTCACTCGTGAGGCAAACGCGTGTTTGCTGAGAGGATGGTGCGACAGACAAAAGCTAAATGGGGTTATCAAAGTGTCTGGCCCTTAAGGAAAGACTTGGCATCTGGCAGGTGGGGCAATTTCTAAAACCAAGAGCACATCAGCAAAGTCAGTAAACATGTTTTGGCCTCTGGCTCTCCTCCAGATGGGGACAGCATGCATGAGGGTGTAAAAAGAGCAGACGTCCTCAAGAGAAAAGGGCAGCTATTTTTTTTTAAAAGCTACATTTTGAATAAACTTTGTTATTGTCCACTGAGGTACAATGAAATTCAAAAACACAATACTTATAGAGAAAATGTAACACAGTAAATAAATCCAGCTAAATGTATTCATTCCTGACAAGTGACCTTTTAAGATGCAGTGCTGCTTGTTCTGCAAATAAAAACCCGTCTCCCAGCTCATCAGATATTGAAGAGTTGAGCGTATTGATCAGGAGGAGAGAATTTATTGATTACGAGGGTCTAACGTGACACTCTGACCAGTCCATTCTCTCTCCAGCAGCATCACTTAGTGTTAAAGCTGTCAGGCCTGCTTGGTCTCATTCATCAGAGGGACACATTTAGTGTCGGTTTACAGAGGCAGGCGCGCAGAACGACGACAGCTTCAGGGATGGATCACAACGATGTAGGTCTAACATACCATCACAAACACCTTATTCTGGTATTAAAGGCCACATTCACTGATTTCTTTCTACAAAATTATGAACACTGGTAAAACGTATGAGAATGTAAAATATGAGAAAAGGTTCCTTGGTCTGGTTTCTTTTTACACGAGGAAAACTGAAAAAACCAAAAGCATCGCTACAAAACCAGAACGCTCAGTCTGCCGATTGGTCAGATTGTCGGAGGGTGGGACAGCCAGAAGTAAACACAGGAAGGAGGAAGTATATTCTGATCCTGAGCGTGTCCACAACATGGTCTGACCCATATTTATGAATAATTTGAACTCTTCAGTGTTTCCATCTAGCCATCTGATCAAATATTTGTGAGGAAATTGTATTTGTTGATTGTTGATGCAACACTTCAATTAATGTTTGGCTAGCTAGGAGCTATACTCGGTAGTGTGTGTCCCTTCTTGCATCCCAGAATGCAATGCAAACCTGGGTACGGGAGGGTGTTTGGCTTAAACATGCATACATGTAGTTAAGACATGCATGTTCCAGGAAATCAACATCAGACACCACCTAAATAAACTATTTTTTACTTCTTAGATCAGCAGATCATGGACCTGCTATAAAAGCAGAGAAGAGCTGCTGCTGAACGTCCCTGAAGTGTGCATCATTTAGAAGATGAGTTAACTCTTTGCCTGCAAAACTGGGTGTTAAAAAATAATTTTAACAACAGTTTTTTTTTTTTTTTTTGCTCGATTGTATTGTTTTTGTGATTGTTTGGAGCTGAAATCAAAACAAATACAAATTAGATTAATTCCCAGCTCTATTTGACGGTAAACATCCTTTCAGTTTGCAGAATAAATGAACCAATATATTTCATATCCTGATGTGGATGCAGTTGTTTTTATTAGATTCAAACTGCATTAAAAATACTCAGCACTCTAAAGCACTTGAAGCTCTGTCAGCTCATGTTCCAGCAGCCTGGAGGAATACGGGAAAAGATGTGTGTGTGAACAGTTCAACAGCTGCTATTGTTGGACTGAAAACCTGCAAAATAATGAAAATCAAGGTCCAATATGCCAGAAGAGAGACACACACACATACACACGCAAAGTGCATATACACAAATGCACTGCATCTCATTATCTTTCCTCATGACACACACACACACACACACACACACACACTGGCCAAAGCAGTGTTTATGAGCAGATGCTGGCTGACAGGTTTGAATTTGTGCTGAAGATTTTGAGTCAACACCCTCTGCTCTTGTCAACAGCATTGAATCTCCTCTCCTTAGTATAATGTGTGCATGTGTGTGTGCGTGCGTGCGTTTTGAATGCTGACAAGGGGAAATATGAACAAGTGAAAGAAAATATTCATTATCTTACACGAGCTTCTAGGACCAGCTCCGTCATGGAGGAGAGAAACGACAACTGAATACAATAAGATGGAATTAGATTAATCAAGGATTCTACACTTAATTAAAATGAAAATGAAAAAGAAATAGATCAGAAGACAGTTTACAGAGTTATAATAGAGCTTGAAGGAGACGCAGAGCTCAGCTTGGAAGAGAAAAGCCTCATCGCACAATTTAAATGTGAGAATTCTGAATCATTAAAAGGAAATTGTGCGTTTCTTTTGTCCTTATTTTGCTAAGTTAGTCTAACGTTTGACTGTTGTGAGGTAAAAACTGAAGGCTGTGGACAAACAGAAGAGTAGTCATCATCTGGGTATCAGATAAACTCCTTAAAGGAGACAGATCTCATCCTAATTACTCCTCAAGCACTGACCCAGAGTCAGCACTCCCCTTCTGCCTTCATTTAACCCTCTGACAAATAAAACTGACCCCCAATCAGTTGAGAGTCAGTAAAATTCTGAGCTCAGGCAGCACAACTTCCATCTCCCTCGTCTTTTAGTGGATGATTGATGACTCAGGCAGAAAGACTAATGAGGATGTGGTGCAGGACATGCATATTTCATAACAAAGCTGCTTTTTTTGTGCAACAGCAAATATCATCCATCAGCTTACAGGAAAGTTTATTTAGACACCAGTAGACACTGAAGATCTCTGTTATCAACAGAACAGAATCAGTGAGGGTTGATTTCACAGTGATGCTGTGGGTCATAAGGACTTCTTCAGGCTAATACAAGGAGAAAAGCAGACCCAGAAATGTGTTTTTTTCTTTCACTGACAAAATCTCATTATTTACATTGATGCTCCTTTTTGTCACTCCTACAATTTCTCTCTTATATTCCATTTCAGCTGCTTCAGTTTCTCTTCACATCATTTCTCCTCCATCCTGCGTCAGGACCTCATTCATCAGAGGAGACACTGGCTGCTCGTATCCTATTATTCCTGCTGCACCTCCAGCCTCTACTGATTCAGATTCTAAAGATCCAAAACATCGGTGCTGAAAAATAAGTGCACTTTAATCTATTGTGTATTTGTTATCAACATCATAATCAGTTTAAATTTCCCACCCTTTTTTTTTAACATGATACAAAGAATGAACGTTGGTGTTTTCACCATTTTACTCCGGATTTGAACTTTGCTTCACCTCCACAGAACAATCAACTATAATGAAAAAACACAGACACAGTCAGAGCATAATATTAAAATATTAGAATTTACATTATTTTATTAGAATATACTTCTAATGTTCCAGTTGCACCCTGACAGACCTATAGGCGTTCTGTCAATTTTTTCAAGGAAATCAGATTAAATTTCACTCCATGCTTCTCTCTCTGCACAAACCTATTTTTCCTCAGACCATCACTGTGCAATACAATTGCAAAAAAAGATCAATTTGCCTAATAAAGTGATTAACTTGAATCTGCAGCCAAACCAACAATGTCTTCTCTTCGCTTACATGAAGTTTAGAAGTCACACTTAAGGGAAATGCCGTCAAAGGGTAAGAACAGAACTCCATCTACTCCTCAGTGTCCACAAATAACAGATAAAGAAAAAACAGCATTTTAAGAACAAATCTATTTGTTTTACATCTTGGTTGTGTAAATGTAAAGTGGTTCTTGCAGAACTGGATCAATTCAACCTTAAGAGAGAGAGACCAACATGAGTCCATTTTGAGGAAAAAGCCCTTTTTTTGTTTCTTTTACCAATAAGGTCAGACTCCAGGGTCAACAACAGAACATCCTATAATAGGAACTGCATCTCAGCTCTACATTCACCTGTATGTGACAGATTGAACTAAATGTTTATAAGTGGAAATTTGACTGTAGTGTGAAGAAAAACCATGGCAGAGCTCCTTAAGGAGCAGGGTTTTCCTCCTTAAAAGTTAATGAGGCAGACCCTCAGTCCACTGAGACCTGAGGTGGCCCAGCTCATGTTTAATGTACCGTTTGAACTGAATACTTCAGTGATCATTAATCACTTATGTCATGAATCTGCATGTGCACGTGATGCGTTTCATGGTTCGAGTTTACTTTAAAGCTCTTGTGGGAATAAATGAAAATCCCGGCACTCTGCTCATTATGAGGAAACAACTGGAAGCTGATGAAACAGACGCCACAAAGCAGAAACTCTGGTGATGTTTGGTGTTTCCTGGTTTCCATTTAGAACATCTGGAAGCAACCAGATGTTCCACCTGCATGTTCCAGGATACATAGACACTAAATTCAGATTTCCGATCCATTTGCCTGAAGGGATTCGGTGACTAAGCCACGACACAAACACCACACAGGAAAACATACAGAGAAGCTGTTATTTACCACAATTCTAAAGCTCCCAGGACTCTGCAGGCATCAAATCAAAGCCCTCGAGTCTGAAGCACCGCCAACCAGTCCCCCTTAGAAAAGGTACATTTTACAATCAACTATTCCCTTCTCTGCAGTGCTATCATTTTCCCACAATCCATGTTTTTTTTTTAAGCCCAATTGAGTTTAGACCACCAACAACTTTTCACTTTTAAGCACAAAAAGAGTTTGGTGTTCTTACCTTCCTGTAAACGATCATGTTTGGGTAGTCATCATCTGGGTCCACGTTGCTCATGGACCTCATGGACAGTAGAGGTCGAGATGGCTTCACGACTTCATCTGGTTCCTCTGATCCTTCATCGGGTTCAGTGGTCTCCACAGAGCTGGGCAGCTGCTCCTCTTCCTCCTCCTCCTCCTCCTGCTGCTGCTGCTGCTGCTGCTCCTGAGGTGCTTCAGCCATCCCTACAGTCTCCCTCTGTATGAAGTTATCCTCTCTTCTTTAATCACCACAGACTTCCTCCTTTATGTCTTCCTGAGCTCCGTCCTTAGAGTCTGAAGGCTGCAGGGAGAGACAGAGAGATGAATTGGACCATCGAGCTCACCGGGTTCCCATCTTTCATCAGCCCCTCTCCGTCTTCTGTCAGGAGGATCAGGATGGATGAAGCAGAGGAATCATAAAATCTCCTGGTTTTCTGCTACATCCATCTATTCCTCCTGGTCCTCCATCACATGGGTTAGCTTTTAGTCTGGTGTTGCTTCTTCTTTAGATGCTATCACTGCCTAAACACCATTAAAAGCTTGTTTAGAGAAATTCACTCATACTATTCAAATTAAAGTTTGAGTTTCTAATTGTTTTCTTTAATACAGAACCTTCAAAGCTGTAAAATGAAAAAAGTTGCATCAAGTCCTTTAAACTACAGCAAATTTTGAGTTTGTTCATAAATTGATTTGACTCGTTTTTATAAACAAAAATAAAATATTTTAAGAACTTGCAAAAATCAAAATGAACTATTTAGATTACTGCAATCCAAGTTCTAGGTGTTATAGGAACTTGTATGCAGAAAGGCATGGAGTCAAACATGTTTCAGTAGCACCAGTGGAGCCTAATATCTGGTTTTATATTCAAAAAGAATGATTTCATCTTATCTGGTTCTATTTTTTTCTCTGACTGTTTCCAAACAGGTCTCCTCTACCTCTCTCACCCACGGTGTCCCACAAGGTTCTGTGTTGAGGCTTTGCTGTTCCTTTTTCTGCTTCCTCTTCAGCACCAGTGTTGTTTTTGGCAGCCATCTTAGTCTTTTGGACTAAAATGCTCATTAGTTTATCTCTTTGGCATTTTAAATGAGGGAGCTCAGTGCTGCAATTTTAGTCAAACAAAAGAAACAAACAAACCAAACGACTCACCGTCGAGTTGATTAATTAAATTTACAATTTGGAATCAATTGGCTGGGTTGTCACAAGCTGTCAAGCAGTTTTCACTCGATAAGTATCCATTTGATGAGATAGTGCCCTCAGCCAGTAGCATTAGCCGCGCTAGCTTTGTAAGCCCCGACACACAACAGGTTGCCCGGAAAGTAAACAGTTCATCGTCCACAATAAAAGCTGTGCTTGGGAGTAGTTGTTTATAATTGTAAAGCACCTTGTGAATATATAGGGTATATATATATAGGAATATAACTATTTTCTTCTACAAGTATTTGAAAATAGATGTGCAAATTGGAGCACGGCGCTCCTACAGGTCATGAAGTAGGAGGACTGTTTTTCCTCTCTCTGTGTCGCTTTTTATCACTGCCTCTCAAACTGTGACAAAGTCTCTCCACAATCCTACAGAGAAACAAGATTTTTCCAACACCGCTGGTTCTGAACTGGTTAATGCGACAACATGCAAAAATGGGTTACTCAAGACCAAACGTCTTCTGATTAAATAGAACAAATACTAAAATTTTAATCACAAACTGCACTATGAAGCATTCGACTACAAAGACCTGAAGACTTTGCTCCATATTTAATAAGAGCACAAAACTCCAGCTGATAGAAACTTCCTGCTTTGTTTTTATTAGTCATCTTCTGCTGCAGAAAGGTGATGTTTTTGCTTGAGGATGAATTTGTTAGCTAAACATCTCAGAAAGTAATTACTAAATGTCCATCTGCACATGGTTAACTTTTGGAGTCAACACAATTCAAGACGGCTGCAACAGATAAACAGAAATTTACAGATTTCAAGATAAAATCTGCTCGCCAGCTGAGACTCAGTCACCCACAAACAACAAGAGATGGTGCAACATTTTAAAGATCACTCATCACATGCATCATTTAAACTCTGGATACAACAAACCAATTATGGCTAAACAAACAAGTTGTTGTAAACTGAATCAAAATGCTTGAAACAAACTTCTCTGAAATGACACTTTAGAGAAACGAAAACAGAAAATGCAAAAACTCGACTTTATTTCAAAGACGCTGAAAAACAGGTGTTGAGTTTAAAAGGTCCAAAATGTCAAACGGATGCAAATATGGAACAAATATTTCACAGTTTTAATTGTCTTCTGTTAAGTTTGTGTATTTTTTTAAACGGGGTGCCAAATGGTTGGATTAAACTCTTTCCCAGCAGCAGTGAGCCGACCCTCAGGGCTTTGACTAACAGAACTGGGGTTACAGCCAACTGCTTCCTCCCAGGAGACAGGATACCTGGAGGGAGGCATCACTTTGGCCCCTGCAGGCTGTGAGGAGCCAGTTTCTGATCATCACAACTGAATATTTAAGTTTTGTTGAAGCTGAACTAAAAGTTGTTTTGCTGAGACTGGAGAGAATACATGACTCATGAGGGACTAAATATCAGTCAGCAGCTACATTAATGTGACATAATGGGGGCTCCTCTGGTGAACCCCCATCCACATCCAGAACCTTCATGCAAGACAACATCTTTTCTTAAAGGAAATAAATCTGTGCCCACTCTTGCAGCCACTAATGCAGCAAACCTGCAAATGTGCATGAGCTAAAGATGTTAAAAAACAGATACTTTGTCATTTCACTCCAAAACAAACATTTTAGCTTGTGTCTGCAGGATTTTTTTTATATGGAAAGTACCTTTAGAATAAAGTTCATTAACTTGACTTGAAAATGAAGTAAAACTGACCATAAAAATATGGTTCAAGATCTAAGTGAGGTAATTTTTTGTTCTCATCAGGGTTTCTTTCACCAGCTAAATATAAGGTACTCTGAGGTCAAAGCCCAGCTGTGTGTGTGTGTGTGTGTGTGTGTGTGTGTGTGTGTGTTTGTCTCCCAGACAGACATTTAACTTCATGTCAGCCAGCCCTTTTAAATCAATGCTCTCATCAGCCAGCTGTTTGTTCGTCTGAATGTTGCAGAGATGACACTCGCTGCATGTGGGCACAGGAGCCTCAGAGGGCTGCATCTTGAGAGAAAAAGGAAAATGTGGCGTTTGTTTGCAATTGCAAATCAGAGAAGCGCCGAAAGCGTCTTTGAATTAATGGCTTCCAACCTGCTGTCTTTATTCCAGACACACCATCTGTTTTGTCGGTACTCCAAGCCAGCAGCGGCTCACAGACAACAAAATGCCTGAAGTGCTTCCCTGTAGAGCTAAAGTTCACACACAGATTGATCATCCTCCTCCTGGGATTACATGTAGCCTTGTAAGCTGGATCAATATCACCCGATTGGCTCTGGCTCTTCATTCTGAATATAAATGAAATGTTCAGGTTGAAGACTCACATCTGATCAGCATTTATTACTCTGTAATTTAAAGATTTGGTGTTCAGGTGACATTAGGGGAAACATTTCTAGTGTCAGATGGAGTCTGACCATTTAAAAAGGGAAGAACGTCAGAAATTATTTGCAATTAATCGTTTGATACATGGCCAAAAGTGTTTTGAAGCTCAGTTTTTAATTGGCGACAGTTTGGTTTCAATAATTGGAGCAAAAATACATAAAAGAAAAAGATTATAAAACCTAAACACAAGAGGAGGAACCGATCCAAACATTTGTGCTCATTTCTGTTCGTAATTCCAAAACGCTTACCCTGAGATAAGACATGTAGAACAAACTCATTATCAGAGGGTGAAGTGATACAAACAAAAGTGGGAAATTGTTTTCATGCAACTTTCAGATTCATTTCAGTTAAACGCTCACATCTGGAGCTAAACGTTTCTATACCTGCATGCTTCCATCTCACCACGTGCTGTTAAGGCACCAGGTGGACAGATTGAGCTCCCTCTGGATCTTCCACTCCACAGCGCAGCCGCTGATTTCTGCAGCACCCATTACCACCACCCTCCAGGCTAGAATAAACGCCTGCCTGGTTTTACACTGAGGAATGGCAACAAATTTAAAAAACCCAATCGATCTGGTGACCTCCACTGGTTTTATGGGATTCAATCTGATTTTCTGCACGTTTAATTTGTCAGGATTACTTGGATAATTAAACCAAATCAAGAAGTAGGCTGAAAAGTTTTTTCCCCACGCAAATACAGGAAAAATATTACACTCAGTAAACATACAATCCAATGAACATCAAAAATACATTAATCAAAGCCTCTTTAACAGATGGAATAAAATTAAAAAGATTGTTCTAAACCAAAATATTCTATCACAATACATTGATTAGGGGACTGAATGTGATTGGCAAAAAAATCTATCTGGAAGCATTGGTAATAATTATATTGTAATGCTGATATTGCAATAAATGCGCAGCTCTGTATGTTGAGGTGGAGCTCCATTAGTCTTTATAAAAAAAAAACATCAACCATAACAGAATATTTGGACTGTTGAAAGAACAGCTGAGAGTTTATATTTTCCATCCCAGTAATGATGAATCATTAATAACAAACCCAGCTAAAACATGAAGCTCTGAACCATGAAGGCCCCGTCCTGACAGGATCAGGTCTCTGAGGATTTAACAGAACGAGTCACTGAAAACCACATGGGCCCTCTTCAGCAGCTCTTTAAACAGGAAATATTCTAATCACTTGAGTCTGAGGTTAGAGCGAGATCTGCAGCGTTTATAAAGAAAACCAGAGGGTGGTGTTATATTGGATGAATCTGATCAACCTTTTTTTTTTTAGTGCATGCAGGTGCATAATGCATGCAGCATTAGAAAATACATCTTTCTACAAATTCACCATATGGATTCCTTTAACTGATCTCCCACATGGAAGTTTTTGCTCATCATTTTAAAAACGATGAAGGAAAAACTCAGTTTTCTGCTCTTTGAAATTAATCTCTTTAGGTCAGCGCTGGAAAATTAGAAATCTGTATCCCAATAAATAAAAAAAATACACAATTTGTTCATCTTTAGACAATAAGTTTGGAGAGGTGTGACTGTTAGAGCTGGAAAATCCAAAATCTGACATCCTCTCAGGGGGATCCACTCCCTGAACACACACACACACACACTCAGATCCAGCAGCCTCGTTTACTCACGCACGCACACAGATGTAGTGTGAACTGTGCACAACTCTACCATCTCCCACAGACACGCACGTTTCAGTCACATCCCAACAGATCCACCACAGAAAGGCACGTCCGGTGTGTTTAAACGGAGCAGGTCTCCTCAATCACAGGTGAGTGAGATCCTCAACGCGCGCGCGCGCACGCGGCTGGACCAGCATCCAACATCCCGCCGGTTCATCCCCAACAGCGCCGCATCAAATTAAGCCTCTGATTCATCTCCTTTACTCTAAACCGGCTCATCCCTCTCTCCTTCCAGACCTCCTCCTTACCTCTCAGCCTGCTGATGTCCGTCCGTTGCTTCGGAGCTCCGGAGACGAGGAGCGTCTTCACCACCGACCCAACAAGCGCCTGAGAGAGGGAGAGAGGGGGGGGGGGGGGG
>SSNR01000020.1:3730053-3853661 GCA_006937965.1 Callopanchax toddi | reverse complement strand
GGGGGGGGGGGGGGGGGGGGGGGGGGGGGGGGGGGGACAGGGGAGAGAGGGAGGGAGAATGAAGAAGTGCAGGTCTGAGTTTCATTAACATAAAGACACAAATGTATTTGAAAGAACAAGAAAGTAAGAAATATATATATACCGGTAAAATACTATAAGTAAAGAAAACTTGATGAAAATTGGACAAATATATTTTTATTTACTATAATGACATCAACATGTTCTTTATGAATCCCTTTATTAAGCCCTTCTTGATGCATTAAATGTGTTTTATGTGTAAATCAGGACAGTTCAGCACTCTGGGTTAGGTGCTGAACGAAGCTAAACTTTCCCTGAAATCGGACAGTCACCTGAAGGCATCACCGCCTTAATTTCACTTCACAGAAATAACTCAAGGTTCAGAGATGACCTGAAACATAAAGTCAGTTTCTTTACAGGTTTTCTCTTCACTCAGACTTAGAAGTGTCACAAAGGCAGCAGCAGTTCAGAATCTAGGACTTTATTTATTTATGAGTTTTGTTTCCACCCCAGAACCATGAAACCTCAGTGGAGTCTGATACCGGTGTTTGGTGATAGAGATGCTCTCGTTTTGTTTTTGGATCCTACTCGGCTGTGTTCAGACACCAAATAAAGTTTTGCACGTCATTTCAGTGTTTTATATGAATTTAAAATGAATGTCCTCATATGAGGACATCATTTTTCTCAGAAACTTCATCAGGTAACAAGATAATTCTTTGTTTTTACATTCATCAGGTCACAATCAGCCCAAATAGCAAAGAGAAATACAAAATGCATGCTATGAAAGAGCTCAGGTCCATGTTTATGGGAGTTTTGGAGGTGCAAGAGGAATGAATCAACTCACACAGGCAGCAGCTGCAGCGCCAACATTTAATCCCATTCAGATTTTCTGGATTAAAGGTAAAAGTTAAGTCCAGAACCGTCAGAAAAACAGCAGCCTGCTCCTGAACCCAGGGTAGCAGACTGAGAGCTCTGATGAGTAATTAAGTACAGGTGTGGAGCAATCAGCCAATCAGCTGACAGGTGTGACAGCCAGAGAGCAACTGACAGGAAAACCACCAGAAACATGTCAGATAAATAAATAAAAAACAGGGGGAAACAGATCATAAACTAAAAGGATAATAATTCAACCATAAGATAAATTAAATAAAAACCCAACATTCACTGAAGGTATGCCAGACTCTTGAACTAAAATCATCTTGTGCTGAGAAACAATGGAGTTGTAGCTGTTCAGGTCTTCAAATGTGGGGAAATAACTTAATGTTTATTCTGTTAGAACTCTCAGTTATCACCAAGTCAAATTCTACCGCAATATTTGCCAAATTGACTGAGTTATAGTCATTTTTGTGTCTGCAAATGTTGATTAGCTGTGGCAGCCATTCAGAAATATACAGACTCAAATGAAAATCTCTTGTAATGGTTACTTTCCAGGAGTTTCATTAAAATCCATCTTATAGCTCATGAGACATTTTTTCCTAAAAACAGAACATTCTGAAATCCTTCCTGCCTTCATGAACTAAACCTCCCAGTATCTAGTTTCTGTCTAAATGCTGTGTGTGGTTTGTTTTTCTGAGGTAAACACTTCAGGTGCTGCTGAATTGATTTCCTGTTAAGCAGCAGGCTTCGTCGGGGTCACAGATGGTGCAGGTGATTTTTTTTTTTTTTTTTAATATTGAAGCTTTGATCTCATCTATCTGGCTCCCAAAAGCTCCTGCATTCAGGTGCGACAAAGGCTGCATCAGGCTGAGTTTATCGTCAGGATTTACAGCCTTAAATAACTGTAAAACCAACAAGTGTCTCTGTGTGTTTTTGTAACATTTCTGGTTGAATTAAAGAGCTACAGCTGATATTTGTTTTACAGTTTAGAAAAATGTAACTTTTGTGTGTTTTGACAAAAGCAGCTTTCAGCAGAAATACCTTTTTCATTCGGTTTCATCATTTTCATCATCACATAGGATTTATTTCCAATTATCCATGGGTTTTATTTTAATTCTCCATGCTTTCCTCCAATTCAATTCAATTTTGAAATACAAATATTGAAACTATCTACATTTCCTCACGCTCTATTCGCGTTATTCCATCATGGCCATCTTCTTTTCAGCCTCTTTCTTCTTTATTTGATGAATATTTGAGGTAATGGTGGGGGGTTTTTGTGAATGGACCCAGTTATGTTCAATACAAGTCAACAGGTCTGCAGAAGAATTAATCCTAGAAATGTTTCTAAGTTTTTAACAGGATTAGTACTTTCCTCAAAAACCTGCTGTTTTGACTCCTGTGGGTCTTCTTCCCTCTGGTGGGAAGATCTAAGTACTGCAGTTGGCAAGTGCCAATTTGTTTTGATCATTTTATCCTCATATGGGCACATTAAAATTATTGCATGAACATCAGCCAATAAATATTAGATTTTTTAATAAAATGTTCAAATGAATCAAGCTTTATTGATGCAGAAAAAGATAAATAAAGTGTTGCATTTGCTGACTTCAGGTGATTCTTAGCGCTCACTCAGAGATTTGATGCACCCAAAGATCCTGATCAGTGAAAACATCTGTTATTTTGGCATTACAGTGGTGAGTAATTCATGATGGCAGGATAAATATATGTATGACTTCTCAGCTTTTGCACTTTGTGCGCTTTCCTATCTGAAATGCATAAAGCATCACTGCTGGGGCAAATGTGGCCGCAAGCTTTAGATATGCAAAATCTTCTGGAACATACAGTATGTTCTCTCTTAACTCACTTCTTCACTTTTCAGTTCATCCGACCACTCAGAGTAATCCTCCCTAATTTCTCATCCTGAATGTGTGCACGGCTTACAGCTGTGAACCAGGGAGCCCGGCAGTTAAAATCCTTAGCTGATGGGGACTTTGGCCGAGCATTGAAGCACATCAAAGCATCTGATGCAACGATGGACCGATGGAGGAAACTGGGTGCTTGCTACAGTCAGGACAGGAGGGGCTGCACCCCTTCTCCTGCTGTGTGTCAAACCGAGACCCACAGTGTCAACAATGCTTACTGGGATCCAGGCAGCTTTACTTTCATCACTGGTGCTGCAGACTAAAAATATTTGCTGTCCTAATTCAATAAGCTGCTGCTGGGACGAGGAGTGAGGGGACGACGAGCTTCAAAAGCCACAGCTGCTTCTCTCTTTCAGACTTCTCATGTTCATCTGTAGCAAATGGGGAAAAAATGGGGGGGAAATCAGCTTAAAAATCAATACATGCACTCATGAGCTAACTGTCGTCAAAAACTAAATTGATACTAATGGGCCAATCTGTTCACACAAACACACACACACACACACACTGCTTCTGCTCATGGATGGAAGCCAAAACGTTCACTTTGGACTGAATTACAAAGCATCAGTAAACAGGAAGAGGAGTTCCCTCTGGAGTAGAGGAGTGTGTGTGTGTGTGTGTGTGTGTGTGTGTGTGTGTGTGTGTGTGTGTGTGTGTGTGTGTGTGTGTGTGTGTGTGTGTGTGTGAGGGGAAATGCATAAGAGATATCCATAATTACCTTTTTCTGCAACATCACATGTTTTATGACATGTGAGTGCAAATAAACACACATTGTGCAGCATTTATCTTATCTTATTATCTTATTACATCACTGAACTTATATTAAAAATAGGAGGATGTTTGATTAAAAAGTGAATTATTACCTGATATTAATATAAACAGGCCAGGCTCCAGAGCCATGTGTGGCTCTTTAGCTTAAACCAAAAATGATTTCCATCTGTTTTTATTTGCACAAAATATAAACTAGTTTTAGCTGTTTTTAATCTATTTTTATGCAAATATGTGATTGAGATTTCTGGAACAGAATGATCCTAATAACACAAACGGATCCATCAGTTTGTTTTAATACGACTTTGTTTTTCTGTTCAAAACAAAGTGGCCATCCACGGTATCCTGGTGGGTCAAAAAAGAAACTGGAATTCTTATATTTCTTTTGTTATTATTATTTAATTTTATTATTATAGTCCCATCGCTATTTATCTGAAGAGTTTTCACAATTCAAAACCAAAAGTGCCAAATTTCCTTGCATTCTCATCACGATTTTAAAATGTAAAAGCTTGTAATTCCATAATTTAATATGTGAAAATTCATCAGATAATAAGCAAAATGTTCTAAAGAAAACCCTACAGGAAAAAAACACATGAACTTCCATGTGATATATGTGAATTACATGTTTAAATAAAACATGTTTTCTGTGAATTTGAAACAAAACATGTGGATTCACTTTAACACAAGTTCTGATTCCCGTGTGAATTTGGAACATTTCAACATGTTCATGTGATCCCATGTGGCCACAGGTTGGCTCACATGTGAAAAACATGTTAAGAACATGTGGTTTCATAACCTTATTGGAACCCTCTGGGGTCATGAGTTTTTCATTTGGACGTTGGCTCATGTAAAGTTTTCACAAAGTTTAAAAAAATAATAGTGGAGAATGTTGTAAGATTTCTATCAAATAAAACTTTCTAAGCATATAAAAACATTCTGGTGACTTTTACCTCTCAAATCAAACCCTGATAGAGGATTAGTGGAGCTGGGTTCTGATGGACGTGTCTGATAAAAACACCGACTGTCCTAAAGCTCAGAGGATGCTCTGATCCTGAGTGTGAAGAACAAAACTCCTCGACTTTCTCTGTCGTTCTCTCGGAGTGTTTGATAAGAGCCGAGCGCCGCACAGAGACATGAAGGAGTGTGTGTGTGTGTGTGTGTGTGTGGGGGCTGCAGGAGTGTGTGGGATAAAAGCACCAAGCATCCAACACAAGATGAAGAAAGAATCAGGAGATAGCCTCATGCTGCTGGTAAAAAAAACAGATCCTTTTGTTGTCATTTACTAATAGAAATATGGAAATGTTCTAATGATTTTATAAATTGTTTAATAGCACATGTTGTAGATTTGTGATTTATTATTGATATCATTTAGATGTTGAAAACAAACACCTGTGCTTTTGCATTTAGAACAAATTTTCTAAAATCTCAGTTTAAAAGTGTCCAATATTAATTATAAAATTCAATTCAATGTTTAAAAAAATGTTTTATTTTGAAAATAAAGCTGATTTAGGGCCCAGGTTCTACTTACGTCTGACTTTTATGCACAATCTGCATTTTAGAGTTTAAAATCTGTGAGATTCACAGAGTTGTGGACATTTAGGGTCTAAACTAACCATCTAAACTAGATTAGATATTTCTATATTTAGGAGAAATCTATGATCAAACAATCATTTTAAATAAAAAACATGACAGCGATGTCAAATAGAGGTGAAGGAAAATCTGTTTCAGTCTGCAGTTCAACAACAAAACCCACTATTTTACATTAAAATAGATTAGAATGGTTGATTTTACATTAATAAATCACTTTTCTTGAACAATTTTCCAAACTGACAATCATCAGAGAGATTTTAACTAAATATATGTTTAATTTCGACCCAATAATCATAATAATCAGATCTGAACCAATCAGATGAGCTCATGTGACTCCTTTAAATTAAAGGGATGAAAAAAAAAAATCTTCATTTTTACCATTTTGGTTCTTATCTGGTTAGTTTCCAGAGGGCTAATTGAAAAATCTTTATTTTAATTACTTTTTCCAAACACAAAAGCAGCAGAATTACTCGTTTTCTTATCTTATTTCTGGGTCAAACCTCTGTAGGAAGGCAGATGCTTTCCACCTGTAGGATGACTAATCTTCCTCCTCCTGCATCCTGACACCACGGTGACCTCCAACAGCTCCGGGCATCGCTGCAGGTGAACTCAGGGATACAAACACACTGATCCCATGGTTACAAACCAACTGACGGCTGGACCGGTTTTATAAATTAGGCTGCAAAAATCACAGAAGTACCAGAAACCTCTAAATTAAAGGCATTTGTTCTAACATGGGATTTTATTGTAGCTGTTTTTTTTTTATTCTTTTTGCAGTCAAAACATGTGCAGGTCAAACTTTATCATCATGATGATGATAATATTTACTGCAGCCTGAGAAAGTAAAGTGAAATCAGGCGTGATTATGGGTTTTCAAGGCTCGAGTTCTCAGTAAAACAATCGAACAGCTCTTCAAGAACGTTGTTTTCTTCATGCAGGAAAAGAAACATGTTATTTTGGGATGATTGCATATAGGTTTATTCCTGTTCGAGATAAACAATCTTCTCAAGTTATATTTGCATTCAACAGCTGAGTTTATATTACAGTTTTTTTGTAAATTCTAAGAAAAATCTAAAGGTCATCTGAGCTTAAATGAAACAATGACATCTTCTAAGGGCACATAGTGAACTGTTTAATCACATTTATTGCACTATTAATTCAAAAAATAACTTTTTTAATTTGCATTCTGGCTTTTTCTGTAAAAATAATGGAATTATGGAGCAATTAAAGAGAAATTATTACATATTTAAAAATGCATAAAGAAATTTGCAACATACAGTTTATAATTTGTGCATTTATCATTCAATTACTGGTTAAAACTAGCAGGTGCACACATGCAATCACACATGCACCAGTGTGTGCTTTACTTGTGATGTGTAACAGTCTGCTGACTTTACAGTTGTCTTTGGATATAAATAATGAATTTCTAAAGCTTTCTTTTAGACAAAACTGAAACTAACAAGATTACAATTAAGGTTATTAAAGCCACACTGATCAATAACTGATCCATAACGCGTGTTGAAATGACCTGGACTCAGATCTGAATCTTGTTTGGTGAATTTGAGGATGAAACTAAAGATCAAAGCTGGACTTGGATCCTGGAGGTCCCTGCAGCTGTTCTTCAACATCCCAGTAGAAACATAATCAATCAAACTGTCAGGAATTACAAGAAAATATAACATGGCTCAAAAACTAACTATTAAAACGGCTGTATGGAAGTAAAACATGAAGAATGACTTGATGCATCTTGTTTATAAAAACAGAGGCTTAAATTAAAATGCTGTAAAGAGAGTTGAATATTTTAGTTTGTTTTTTCATAAAACTTTGGAGAAAAACAGTACATCATGTCTGTGATGGAAAATTTTGATTAAGAGACATAATTACATGAGTTTTTGTCTCATCATATTCTAATGTTTTAGGATCTGTTGCCTCTTTTAACCACTTGAAGCTCATTTTGTTTCCGGTTACAACTCAAATAACTGTTGAGATAATTTTTTATTCATTATATGAAAACAGAAGGGAATGAATTGATGTTCTTCACAGGATGTAAACCTGTAGGGATGCTGATTAAAGCTGGGTGTTCCTGTCTAGTTTATTAGCTCTGCTGTGATCGTAAATGTCTTCTATGCCTTTATTTTTGTGTTTGGTAAAAAAAAACAGGTTGAATTTTAAAACGAAGCAAAATGTGTCGTGGGTATAATCTCTATTTTTGACTGCAGTTTGACATGAAAGAGTTTTTTTTTTTTCAATAAATATCGTCATTGTGTTCTCTAAAGGAAAAGAAAAAACAATCGTGTTCTTCTCGTTTCCCATCATCCCACTCAGCAGTGGTCACTTTCACAGTGAGAAAAATGAAAACGCAGGTGGAGTAATTTTGGCTCTGGCTGTGAGAACGGTTAAAATCCAATCAGATGAATCAGTGAGAGGAGGAACAGGAGGAGCCGGAGGTCAAATCCCAGTCCTCACAGTCTCTGTTGTTACTCACAGCAACGATACGACTACCAGAGAAAAGAACCGACAGATCTACCACTCCTCTGACTGAAAGGAAGATGAGAAGCATCGAGAACAAACATCTGAAGCAGGAATCCGACGTTAAAAACACACGACAGCAAAAATAACAGCACATCAAACTGATACAGCATTTATTTATTTCAGAAACTTTAATACTGTCTTTTTATACATCTTACAAAGACAATGGATCTGGGATGTAAACAGCATTTCCAATCCTGTAAATCTGTCTTCAGTGAGAGCTGATCAGCTTCGTTTTGTGCAGCTGCAACATCCCCGCGATACGAGCGACAGCGAGCCTGTTTTGATCTGATCAGTGGGGCTGAAGGAAAAGCAGGATTCCCGTTTTATGGCGTGGATCAAGTCCTCTGTTGGACAGGAGCTGCACTCGCAGCGAAACTACGGCGCTAAATCTAAACAGGATTGCACAGGAATGAATAAGTTTACCCTTCTTATACCCAAAACTAGTCAGTTACGTTGAACATTGTGCAAAAGATCAATACAGATTTTTGTCTTTTTTTTTTTTTTTAATAAATTTTTTTTACAAAAATTTAACTTTTGAATATTTCACATTTCCAATATCCTTCCATCAAACAACCAAAACAAAGAAGAAAAAAAAATCTAAACTTAATATTCACTCCAAAAAAACAAAAAAAAACTGGACTGGCTGTTTGAGACATGTTTGTCAACTTTAGGATGTACACTTTAATATTTGCACCACACACACACACACACACACACACACACTTCACAACAAAAACCGGAGCGAAAACGGTGCCTTCAGTTATCTAAATCTTTGAATTTAAGCATCAGTGTTGGATCAGAAACATCTAAACCATGTGTTTTTTGTAGTTTAACGTAACTGGAATGACTTTCACAAACTATTAAAACCTGTCCCAGATGGAGACCACTGCTGCTGTAACCACCATCCAGACAAACCGATTCCTAAAACAGAACCCAGTCACGGCGTCTCTGAGTGAATAACAGTGGTTAAAAAGAGTCACATTTCTTTAGGCGTGTTTTCACTTCACATTCACGTTTCTTGGTGCAGCCGTTTAAGATGTGAATAAACTTTAGGTGATGAGGGGGAAAAGAAAACTAATTTGTGCTCCAAAACCGATAAATTGAGAAAAAAAAAACTTTCTTCCAGTAGATTCTTTTTGAGAGAAAACCTCTGAATTTCCGTTGCTCTAAAACACATGTAATCAATGCAAAGGCACACGTATCCGAACACTTCACACCACTACCTGACCTGCCTCTGATTAAAGTCAGTCAGCAGATGACTCTGTAAACTACTCTCCGATGAAAAATAACCGTATCAGGTGAGTGTGTGTTACTGTAACAGGTGTGGTCATCTTTCAGGATGATGCTGAGGATGCTTTCCCTTTTATCTGATCCCCAGGTGCTGTTTCAAAGGCAAATCCCTGCTCTGCCTGGGAATAAATGACCAAAAAAAGTGAGTGTAGGCACAGCTGGACAGACTAATGGACATTCACACTCCGACAACACACACTGTCGCAGGTCCTTCTAATCATGTGCAATAGTTTTTGACTTTCTGAAAACCTGAACCTGAGGAAAACTGTAGGTGTTATGCACACACACACATATTTATCCAGACATCCACACTAAATCTGCTCCTTGTATTTATAAAATCTACCTTTGATTGTCTCTAAAAATCTGGCTGCTGATTCTTCTAGTTCCTGTTCTGACTGTTTGGGTGGCCTCGACGTCTCACTGGTTACTAAAGAGGCGGAGAAAAATACAGAGTGACAGGCAGCACAATTACAAGTCATGACATTTCCACTGGTCACCACTAGAGGGCACTGTAAGCAACACAACAGCAGGCTCGGGCACCACAAAATACAACAGAATACGGAATAAAAAGCATATAGTCAGGCTTTAGGAAAGAAAGCTGGATAAATTATATAGCTAGTGACCATTAGCCAAGAACTAAACACTGTCAGTTGAACTGTACGAAGAGAACAACTCGTTTATTGGAATTATAATACAAGGAAATAAATTAACCTGGGAATAAAAACTCAAACGTTTCCTGCCTAAAATTGTCTCTGTGGTTTATTATCAGCCGTTTCTCTGTGTTCCAGGCAGTGGGATGAAGAGGAGTCCTCATTTTTCCTTTTACCACCCAGTTTAGTGGAAAAGGACGAAGGCTCTTATGCAGCAGAGATTGTAATCTTACAAGTGTACCCTCCAAATCATCTTTTTCCACTTCAAGTTGTCAGAGATGACGCTCCCTTTTTGTGAGAGAAACTCAGGAGTCCCGACTTCTTCCTATTGCTTTTAAGAGACATAAAACTGAGAGAGCTCTGGATCAGTTTAGTTTTATGGCACTGCTTGCCGATGGCTTTTAAGGACGCTCCTCTTTTAGGTGTTGGTTTATGCTAGAGTCAGAAAGGATGTAATGATCCAGAAAGAAGAAATGAAATCAGAGGCTGGCTGGTCAGTTAGTTTGGACTCTGAAGAGGTGACACAATAGTTATTTTTACTCCATATACATGCGATGGAATCCTCTTCTATCAGGTGGTGCTGTTGCTTCTGATTGTTTTTGTGCTCCCACACGTGATTTGTTGGGATTAGCAGATCTGGGTGGGATTTCAGTCTTCTTTTAGATCACCTGGATGTCTGAGTGACGCCGTGCTGAGGCAGCTTTGATTTGGCACAAAAGACTTTTGTCCCCTTTCAGAGCAGCTGGACATTGTTTCAAAGGAGTAGCAAGAAAAAAAAAAAAAAAATGTAAATATAAAAGGAGAAGCACATCTACTGAGCTAAGATGGCACGAAGGAGGAGTTGATTCTTTATCTTCAGCTGTGGATCAAGTGTGAGAGGCGAAGTTAACAGGAAGTGGAGGGAGAGGGAGATTTCTTCTGGTTGCAATTATGCAAAAAGGAGAACGTTCAACTAGAAAAACATAAATGAGTTCTTTATAATCTCAGCTGGAATGTATTATCCTTGAATCTCTGCTTCGTTTGGAGGAGATCTTGAATGATGTTATTTATGAGCTCAGTGGAGGACTGAGGAAAAGTTTAACATCAGGGTAGCTGAGTCCAGCAGTCTCAGCTTGATCCCCTCTGCCTCTTCACCCAGACTGTGTGTGCTGATGAACTGTGTGCTTGCGAGTTAAAACTTGCAGTTGGAGGTCAGTTCATGTCAATAGTATTGAAGACCCACTCAGTGAACTTCTTAAGCTTGGCAGCAGAGGTCTGGGACTCCTCCTGGAGTCTCTGGTTGTCCTCCCAGAGCCTCTTGATCTGAGACTGAAGTCGCAACTTTTCTTCACGTTCCTGTGAAAGAAAAGAGGACGGGTCAGAAAGCTAATCTAAAACTGGGTATGTGCATAAACGTGACGGGCTGAAGATGAGATGAAATATCATGAGAAGGAAAGTTTAGACACGTGGCTTCTGCCCAACAAAAACTCAACAATTTCATATTTAGATCTCAACAATGCTGCCATGTGGTAAAGCAAAAACATAGCATGGCTTTACAGTTAGAGCTTCTTTGAAATAAACAGAAACAACATGAATGATCTTTAATTTCTAAACAAATAATGCAACTTTAAGCTGCCTAGACTCATGAAGAAACTCTTTGTAACATAAAACACTGAATCAAAGACAAACTGAATGTCAGATTTTATCAGTTGACATTTTGAAAGCTGTTTGAAATAAATGCAATCCTGGATCTGGAACATAAATACTGTGGCTCGTTATAGCCTAAAACTGAACACAGACAAAAGACTGGAATGTTTAAACCAGGAGTACTAAACTGGTTAATTTTTGCCAAAAGAAAAAACAAATTAAAGAGCTAAACTGTTGATATTTTACTCGCTCTTACCGAGAAAAAATATGCCTTGTGAGTTTTTCCAAGTGTGTTCAAAGTTCCAGCAACACAAGCGCAAAGCCCTGAGACTCACTAACACTACATGCATCCATTTTTTCTGCACACATGTATGAATTTATGACAACTAATGTCTCACCTTCTTCAGGTCCTCCTGGAGCATCTTCACCATGGCTTCCAGTTTAGTCACTTTCCTCTCCAGCCCTATGTGACCCTCACTATCGGGAGAAAACCACAACCTGTTGTTAATCCTGAGTTCTTAATTTGTCATCTAACTGAGTAAACACAGAGTCTAGCGTTACCTTGATGCGGGTCGTGACAGAGGAGCCGGTTGCAGATCTATGTGAGGCTGCTGGGGACTGGATGCACCGCTGCTTCGGTGGTTCGCATCCCCGAACACGTAACTCCTCTGAACTGGGAGAAGACGCAAATCAATATAAATCAAGAAAAACTTTACTGGGTTCAGAAACATTAAAGAATAGTATGAGTAGGTCGTTGTTCTTTACTGTAGTGAGTGTTTCTCTCATTCTCAAAGGTGCTGGCCACGTCCACCAGGTGTGTCCACTGGAGAGGACTGTCCCTGTTTGAAGGTGGGAGGGGCATCAGCTCCTGGGGGAGGGGTCCACGATGACGCTCCACTAAATCCACCAGCGACGTGTCAGAGGCAGAAAGGTCACCTGTTGTTTACAAAGTAAAAAATATTTAAGACATTTAGGATTATTTAGCATTTCTAATCAAAGGAAACAGCAGATACACATCAACATTTAGGGGCATTTTACACAAGCTTTCAGTTAATCTAAATCATTTGTGTATTTCAGCAAAATTTCAAGCAATGTTTAAACTGAATTAATGAAATTACTGTTAAACTGCTTTAAAATCAGCAGGAGCTAGTATAATTCGTAAAACAAAACAAAAAAAGATGATCAAATAAGAGGAAACATTAAAATACAATGTAAAGTGATTGTAGTGGTTAAACATCAAAACGTAACCGCGCTGTTTTCCTTCTCACCATGAAGTTTGACTCCAAGTTTGTATGAAGGCCGTCGGAGGGGGACACCACGGGTGGTGGGCGAGCGAGGAAGGGTGGAGCAGCTGAAGAGGACGTCAGGGCTGAGAGCGGGTTCAGTCACAGAGTCGCTGAGAGACGGGAGCCGCTGACCTCGATAGATGCTCTCGTCTGACAGGGTGCGATGGAGCGAGCGGCGGCGGCTCAGGGGCTGACCTGGAGGAGACTTCTGGCCATGCTGAAACAAGTTGGAATAGTGAAACACTTATAGATCATTTATATTATCTTAATGGAGAGTCAATGTTAACAAATGCCAATAAAATGTCACAAATTAAAGTTCCAGGGTAAACGAAAAACAGGATTATTTGGAGGGAGACTTTATAGAAATGCAAAATTGTTGGAAAAACAAATTTAATTTATTGTTAAGAACCTTTTCTTTGTGTTTTCTTGGTGGTGGTGGGCTGTCATGAGCACTGTGCCTCTTCACATCTTCCTCTATAGTGGACTTAGCATGCTGCTGGGGCGAGTGCATGTCTCTGAGGGAAGGTCTGGCTGCTGGGGTTGGAACCAGCTCTCCTCCACTTTCTCCAGGAGATTTCCTAAAACAAACACATCCCAAATTAAGTATCTGCAAAATAAATGAACCCTGCATGTGGTAGAAGCGATCTACATATCTACAGCTTTGTTTAGTTAGAAAATTAATTTGGGGGCTGCTATAATGTTCTCAGCCACAAGGGGGCAATCAAGCAGCATCCTTATTATTACTGGTGAAAAATGTTGACAAAACATGTGACGGGGAAAATAAAAAAAATTCAACCTGGTTTAAATAGACAAATACAGCAGAAATACATGAAATACTGAGTATTAGGAAATAATAAACAGGAATGTATAGTTAAGGTTTAGGAGTAAAAAAAAATCTCAAACTTTTATGTGCAGCACTGGTTGTAAATGAGTAAACGTAAGAAATCTGCAACATTTCAGAAAACTAAATGAAATATAAATTCAGTGGTAAAGTAGTTTCAGAGCTTTCTTAGTGTCCTTACTTCCGTGTGTCTCCAAAGTCCACAGAATTAATGGTGGAGCCCGGTTTCCTCCAGCCGATCAGATACTTGGACTGAGCTCCCTGACGGGGATAGAAGCTCTTGGGCCCAGGGGACACTGAGGACTGAGATGAAGGAGACGTGGCTGAAGACGATGACTCATCTCTGGGAGAGCTGTGGCCAGAGTGCCTGGAAAGTTACAGAAGAAAGAGATAATAAAGTCGGAGTTCATCTCTCCTCCAACACTCTGACAGAATACCACTGTGTCTTAAATGCTGGACAGAACTCGTTTAAACAGGAAGAGGTGGCTGCTGGAGTTCTCTCAGCTCAGCTATGAAAAGTAGGACATGTGTTCCACATTTCCTGAGGCCTAATGTGGAAAGATAAGAGGGAATTAAAATTACTTTTTATGCTTGATTTCCAAAAAAGTCTTGCTGAGAAGGAGGCTGTCTAGTATCTGTTCTTTGGCATAATTAGCCAGAACTAGAATCATATTGAAACAGTCAGGCACAAACTGAGATATAAACTAGAAAATCATTTAACTTATTTAAAGGAAATATGTCATTTAGTTACTCATTTCTATTAATAAAAATGTATCAGTTATGTATGAAAGAGGCTTTCAAATGGTTTTTCAGAATGTTTAAAGTATAAAAGGTCTAAAAAACAATAAAAACTAATGGAAATGGAAATCTACAAAGAAAAGTGGTTTATGAGTTTAAGAGCTTCTTGAGATGCTTCAAAGCCTCTGGCTGGATCATGTGTCTGTAGTTATGAACAGTTTTTAAAGATTAGCAGAAAATAAAAGTTATGAGTTTGAAGAATTTTCCCTCTTGGCTTCTAAAATATCCAATTCATGACAGGACACTAAAATCTTCTTCTTTTTTTGCTTCTCTAAAAAAAAACAAAAGAGTTTAGCATTAAAATAAAATTAAAAAAACAAACAATAAACACAGCAGAACTGTTTGGTCTTCTGACTCGATATTTAATAAGTCTGCTCTAAAGATTTATTTTGCAACCACCTTCATGTTTGGGACTGGGGGAGAACATCCACTTAAAGAATCATGAACGGAAATCTCCTCAGGAATGTGAATCGTCTGCCAAACAGAAACATATTGAGCTAGTTGTGTTGACACAAGCTAAGAGCTGAGCTTTAGACCAGTTTATATGTGACAGGGTTGCAAGATCAAGATGGACCTTGGTGTTATTATGTAGGAAGATATTCATTTAAAGAAATCCTGATAAGGTGATGAAACCAGACTTAATCAGGTTTTTATGTTCAGATCTTTAGTAAAAGTGAAGCTTGGCTGCCAAAGATGATACATATGAGGCCCAAAAGGTAAAAGATTAAAGTTTCCCAGTTAGACTCACCTTGAGTGGGATCCTCCGTCACTCAGACTGAACGTGCTGCTGTCTCTAACCAGGAGATGGGTCGGAGGGGTTCGACCCACCTCGGCCATGCTTCTTCCTTCAGGAGGGCCAGAAGACTCAGCAGCAGCAGGTGACCTCTCCAGAATCCTACGTCCTCCCTCAGTTGGACTATGCCACGGAGACGACGTCCGCTCCCTGCTTTCTCTGCTCCCACTGGGAGCCAGCAGCGACGTTGTGCTGCCATGATGGGAGTGAGGGTGGGAGTGATGCGAGGCTCCGTACGAGCCAGTGTCGATGCCACTATCAGCTGAGGCACCCTGGAGGTAGCCTCCTCCCCCGAGGCCATTGGGTTCTGGGTCACCCTGGTCGCCGCTGGACGCCCCTCCTGCCCCCATATCGTACCATTTGTCACTGTCACTGTGGCCCCCACTGGAGGTTGTGCTGGATAGAGTGTTACTGCTGGAGTGACCTGAGTAAGGGCCATCTGACTGCAAACAGGAAATGGAAAAGCAGGAAGAAATGATAGAGAAGGTAAGTTTCCATTTTTTTAAAAAGTTATAAACTCTATTAACCTCACATGATAAGAGTAACTAACAATAATTGTCAAAAAATCAGTCATTTGTCATGTAAAGGCTTGAAAATGAAAACTCAAGACTTGAAGCGATTACATGTAGAGAACCTCAAAGTTTAGTGCTGGGTCCTAAACCCCTATATATTAATGAAACTTGTGAAGCATCTAATTTTGTTTGCAGATGACACAAATGTTTTTCTGATATGGTTTATGAGGCATCTAAACTTAAGAAGTGGTTTATTTATAAATTGAGATGAAGCTAAATTTATGATGATTATTGACAAAAAATATTCAATCACAACATCAGCTGAATGAGTATGGTAAGTAAGATTTTTAGGAACTATTTGAGTTCATAAAACTTAGCTGGAAACCTCATTTAAATAACGATCTGAGTTATTATATCAAGCAGGGGTAGTCAATAGGAGAGGTCCGGCCTACAAGCCACGTCTCTTTGGCCCGAGAGCCAAATACTGTCTCCTGAGCTGTAATTCTTTTACTAAATCCACTGTGTCATCGCGATTCGTCACGGTATCGCCCGCACAGCTCATCATTACGCGATGAGGAGCTGCAGCTGCTGCAGTCCTAGTTTTACTTCCAATATTCGACGTCTGCAGTCTCTTTCGTACTACAGCTCGAGTTTAGCATCAGCGCAGGTGCAAGTAGATGTTGATATGGCCCTTTAAGATTAGTAATTGAGGACCACTGACATAAAAGTTTGAGGCAACACGTGTAATTAATACTAATCCTGTTTAGTCTTTTCTGGCAACCCCCCCCACACACACACACACACACACAAAGAACCCCAAGATGTTTACATTAATGGAATGAAAAAAATCATTTTGGTAATTCAGTAACTATTAGTGGTATAGAAAACTAGAAATACATTACTGCCAAATAACTTGCAGAAGTTTTGTTTAATAAAATCTAATGATTAAAATAGAAAAAGGAAACTTATTTGAATGAACAATAATAAACCAGATCTCAGTCTGAGCAGTAAACTTAGATGATCTCACAGTAAATCAATTTAATAACCTGTAAACAAATAAATGAGACTGTATGAACTAAGAGAACATTATTTAAAACTGACGACACTGGCAGTGATTTTGTATTTAAGCTTTATTTTTAGAGAACGTATATTTAAGCACAACCATATGTGATTAGTTATCTTGTGATTAAGAACAAGTCAGGTTATAGAAGACTTGTCTTAATCCTGCTCACTTTTCTTTAGTTAGAAGTAATTTTGCAGCGGTCAAGAGTTCTGTATTAGTAGATCATGGCAGGTTTTTGATAAGAGTGCTAACTCTGACCTGGCTGCCCTTCTTCGGGGAGATGTGGATGACTTGCTCCTGCCTCTGGATGCGAGGCGCTCCCGAGTAGCCCTGACCAGACTTGGAAACTGGTGCTTCTGCAATAACATCAAACAAAACAGAGGGTCTGTGACAAACATCCTGCAGCACAAACAGACACGCATCTGATAATCCAACATTTCATTTAGCAACAAAGCTTCCAGGAGGTTCACAACACTGACATTGTTTTCATTCTGCTTTTGCATCTTCTATTAAGAAAACCCCAGATCACTTGTCATCAAAAAGAGCATACATCAAATAAAAATGTGTCCCCTGCTGGCTTTGTTTGCTCTGGGCAAGCTGTGCTGCATGACAGAATATGCATACGAGTCCTGAAGCAAACCTTGATAATAAATGGGACTATTGTGTAATTGTCTACATGTTATGCAATAAGATATACAGAGCAGGCCGTTAATGAGCTGAGCAGCATGAGACAGAAAGAAAGAGTGAGAGAAGAGAGATGGGGTGGTATTGTAACATCTGTTGGGGTGAACCTAAAAGCATGGTTTCTGTCTCATTTAGAATATTCATTCATCTGTATGGTTGCACTGCAGCCTACAGGGCCCTGCACTAATTAGAGATGGATGTACATGTGTGAGCTGCCCTGAGCTCCTCTGCATGCATATACATTACACTAAATGTCACCAACTATGTGAGTAGTTCACCGCTAAAAGAGTTACAGAGAAAAGAATAAAAATAGAGGCTTTAGTATCTAGAACCAGGTTTTGGCGAGCAAAACAAAAGAACGTGATTTAAAAAACTAAAAGTATGAGCAACAATGAACACATCGTCCTCTGAATGACTCTCATATTTCTTTGCTGAAAACCAGAGGGTCAAGATGGAAGGAAGGAGGAGGAAAAGAACTCCAAGGCAGACAGAGTCGGCTGTGGAGAGCTGGACACTTGGCTGACTCCATCGTTCCTCCCTAACCAGTAACAACACAGGCATTATAAACAACCACAAAATGAAAGACTTGGGTTTTTAACTGTGATTGTGGTGGTCAACAACAGGTTGAGGACATGGCTAAAACTAGGCTGGTCAAGAATCAATCCAAACAGCATCCTGCTGGGAAATAAAGGAGTGGAAAAAGAAAAAAGCAGCCTTTGTGGCTTTCGGAGACAAAAGCAAGAATAAAAAGGGAAAGCTTGTAAAACAAAGTGGATGAGAGAATTCTTGGCATACAAAGTCGTAAAAAGATGAAGGAAAAGAAAATATAAGAAACGAAAAAAGACCAGAGATGGAGAAGGCAGGGAGGGAAAAAGACACAGCCTTGGTAAGATGTTGACCGAAAAGACAGGAATACAGTCCATTTCTCCTCTGTTTCCTTCAATAAACCTTGCAAAATAAGAGAGGAAAAATCATTTACTCTTACAGGGATCTCATTTGAACTACAAAAATTCTCCCTTTCCTTTTTTCTGCTTGTCTCATTATGTTTCCACCTTTTTGCTATCAGATACATTAGGGCCTTCTCTGTGAAGGAAATCTAATTCACAGCTTGCAGGGGAAAGGAGGTGGAGGGAGGGAGTAGTTGAGTGAGGAGTTGGTATATAAACGCAAGCACCGTTCAAAATAGATGTCAGTTCAAAGCATTTTAAAGCACAGATAAATATGGAAGATTTCTACCGTGTGTCGTCTCCTCCTCCTGTGCATAAATCAGCTGCACCCACACTCTTTGCATGTATAAAATATTCATTTGTGTGCACTTTTAATCAAACAGTCCACCTCAGCAGGCAGTTTCCAAATTCTCTACAACAAAGGTCACTGCATACCTGTTGACCCTCGCTCACTTCCTCCACCTTCCTCCATTCTCGACCAATTAGGAGTGGACTTTCCACTGGACCCGCCCTCTCCAACAACCTCTCGTCTCTCTGATGACATAGGCGAATGACGGCTGCTTGCAAACCTGGCAAGCGAGCACACAGACACAGAATCAGAGGGCTTCTTAAAAAAAAAGCAGAGTTGAAAATGATGTTTTCCCAAAGCCTTTAGTGGGTGGAAATAAAAGCAAGAGCGCAGCTACAATTGTCATGTAAATATACTGCATCTCCAGACAAACTGCAAAGTAATTCAGTTTGGTGGACTGGAAATCATAAATCATGTTGCTAATTGCAGCTTGAATGAAGTAACAGATATGCGACTTTGTTGCTTTTTTAAAAACAGCTTCCTCTAAAGATTAAAACTGATGAGTTTTAAATGGCTTTTCAGTTATTTATATAAACACAAGATGAACAACGATAAAATAAGAGCCTAAGGCCAACTTTGCACACTTTGGATATGACAGTCCCTTACTGTTCAGGCATAGACTTCTGCCTCCAGTGAGCCGAGCTTCCAGAGGCTTCTGTGGAACATGACAGGTTGCTGGGAGAGCTGCGGTTGTGAGGGGATCGACCTAAAGCCAGGGAGGAGGCCAGGCTGTAGCTCTCACTGCCTGGAGACATCCTAGAAACACACCCATACAGGAACCATGTGAGTGTATCTGCTAATGAATAACAGAAAATCTAATAACAGATGCTGGAAATAAAACATGCACGAGAGAATCTAAAGAATGAGAGGAAATACAGTCACTGTGGCTCCAGTTCCCACAGTCAAAGTGGAAAAAATACTTAAGATGACAATAAAAACACTGGTTTTACTAATATGACATCACATTCATGTTTTGTGATATTTTTAATGTCACCATAATGTTAGATATTTAATTAAAAATGATAAAGAATCCTAATACAAGCCCCGAAGCCCCATGATCGGGTCTACAGCTGCTTCATTCTTTAATATTTGTTTATTCTGTGCTCTTTAAAAGAATGCATATGGCCTGCTTTCTAAGCTAAAATCATCACCCACATAACTTTATGCCTGATCATGAGATGAATTAGTACTCTTGGGTGTGTGCTGTGAATAACTCTCAGCTACTACCACATCAAAGATTTAGTTCATTAGCAGTAAAACTGATTGTGTTGTGTCCATTTTTGTGTTTGCTAAAAGTGATTAACTGTGGCAGCCATCTTGAACTGAATTAATTCCAAAACTCAATCAGTTGTAGATGAACATCCAATGATTGTTTTCTGAACATTTCATTAAAATCTGTTCAGTAGTTCATGAGATATTTCGCTAACACAACACATATACAAACACACACAGACAAAAACATTAGGCTGCCTTTCTGCAGCAGGCCATAAAAAGCCAAGAGGCTTTAACCTTTTAGAGTCCAGAGGTCGTCCATCACTGCTGACACTGCGTGGAATGGCAGCACCTCTCTCCAGCCTCTCAGCTGACAGCGTCTTCCCCACTGAGCTCCCCAGGCTGATGGCGCGGTTGGGTGTGTGGGGTTGAGGGGAGGCAGTCAGTGACTGCTGAGGGCTGCTCGATGTCCTCTGCCATTTGTTATTGTTGCTTCGGAAGGGGAACTTGTACTCAAAGGAGCCACTATCACTGCTGCTGCCCTTGTATTCAGACATGGGCACTCGATACAGCTCTGAGCAGCCCCTGCAAAGATAAAGAAAATGGGTTTGGTGTGCCTGTGTCCTCGTACCCTTAGGATTTGTATCTATTAAATACCAAATTATAGGAATAAGACAAAGAGCATATCTGCTCTTATACTGCCTAGAAGCCTTTGGATTTTAAATTGCTCATTAATCTACACACTCATGAATCACATTAGCTTCAGCTATAAAAGAAAACTGATTTTACTTTTATAAAAAACTGAAATGAAGCCTCGGAGATTCATACTTTTGACCAGCCTCAGACTTCATTATCTTCTCCAAACCTTTATCACGTCTAGTTCTAAAAACCTGAAATTTAACCTGAAGCCTCTAAACTGTACAAGATGTTTCCTCTCGCTTACCTGCGTGGAGTGGCATCATCATGAGGTGGGATGATAACGACGCGTACCGTCACGGAGTTCCTCAGGAGGTCAATCATCTGCTCATGGGTTAGAGTTGCTACAGCGACTTTGCAGATTTCTACCAAACGGCTTCCCTGACGCAGTCCTGCCTGCCAGGCGTAGCCATAGGGCTCAACCTAGGAACAATTTACATTCATTTAGTTGACCAGCTTTCAACCAGCATTACCTAAAAAGGTAAAACCATTCTCAACGTACAGATCTATGGTGGCTTGATTCAGAAAGCAGAAAAACAAACAACTAGGGCATAGTGATATGGAGAAATATGTTTTTATAGCTGAATTATGACACATCAAACTATTCTTTTCAAAGCAGGTTAAGGATTTTTTAAAGTTATAGCAAATTCTACAAACCAAAAAGATCTGATGTGAATACAATGAATTATATTGTGCACAGCAAACTGAATCAAGCTTTTAGCAAACACGTTTCAAAAACACTGCAAGCTGCATGAGCTTAACAGTCATAATTAGGATATCCAAACACGCGTTCCCATTTCCTGATCCGGACACAATTAAGTCATTTAGACTAATGGGCTGAAATGAGAATGTTAGATAACTTGATTGTGACTCTTTTAGTTTCATCTTTTTAGCTAAAATAACCAAACCAAACACATTTTCACCATTTCTCTCTCTTGTTCTGCTCCTGTTCTCAAATTGTAAAAAAGTAAAGGAAACATCAGCATGTCAGAAAATTTGTCCATAAATTAAAGATGGATTTTTCCTAAAATCCTACAGCAGAGGGAAAAATGTTGTCAGAGAAGTCTGAGAAGAAATAGGTTTTATAAGGTCAGTAAATAATAAGTATTTGGTACCTTAAACCAACACTACACTTTAAAGAGCAAATAATACTTTATGTTTTGACATTACAGTGCTCAGAATAATTGCTGCTGCAACATTTTTCAAAAGATGGACACTGGACACACACACTACACTTTTCTAAGAATAGATATGGTTGCATATATCAGTGTTAAATTAACTATATTACACAGAAATATTTAATACATTTACAAGTATACCTAAACACACCATGATGTGTCTGTAAAGGTCACTTGGCTTTTAGGAAAATGCTCAAGAACATGGATAAAATTTAATTTAAGCCAGTTTCTTACTACCATGAACTAGTTATTTGTTGTATAGATTATTACCTCAGCCACGATGCCTTCATAGTTCACGTGGAAACCAAGCTGTCCCAAACCATTGCGCCGAAGTGTCATCTCTGATGTCTCACAGCCTTTAGTGAGGAACTGGATATAGAAAATTAGAGGCACAAGAATCAACCAAATCAATATTTAGTTTTGGACTGAATCAATTATTGTCTGACTGATGATATAGTTGTGTAATTTCAGTAACTGAACAAATACTTCTTTCTTTTTTTCAGGCAGAGGAAAATTGTTTACAAGTAAAGTGATAACCAAGAGACTCAAGGGCATAAAGAGTGAGCCTCCCTCACAGATGTGTGTGCATGCATTCATAAGACTTTGACAGATAACACAAATAAAAACAAATCTGCCTTTTCCTGTGAGCCCCAGGCCTTAAAATGCTGCACAGGAGAAACATTTCTTGATCATGTAACTCTGATCATTCAGGCAAAGATGGAAGAGCGCTGGGAAGTTGCTACGCCACCTTTTCACAAAGGCAAAAAGTAAAAAAAAAAAACTACTAAACTAAAAAATATAACCAATAAGTTGATTGGTCACAATATATCACAGTCTCTCTCCCTCTAATGATGCAGCTACCAGTTTCAGGTCACCTTTGAATTTATTTTTCTCAACAAAGAAATCAAACTACACAGGGAAACTTGAATAAATCATGCAGCAGAACGGTGCCTGATAGGAACTGTTTTTGCACTCTAATGTTTCTGTGTGCATGTCAGTGAAAGAGAAAAATAGGTGTGATAAATAGAAAAGAAAGGGGGGGGGGATTCAAGGGGAGTGAGTAAGAGATGAACATTTGGGTACTGTTTAAATTTCATACATGTGCAGAAATCAGGTTACATAAAACAAAAAAACCAACAAGCACACGCGTTTGTGTTTTTAAAAAAGGAGACGCTGAGGCAATGAATGCATTCTAAAGCGTGGATGATTACATAAGGAAACACCTTTTTTCCTGACCAGTTTCCATGGAAACAGCTGAGCACGAACAAGCATCACTTCACTGCGAGTGTAGGTGTATGAGCCATTAGGAGGATGTTGTCCAGAGGTGTTTCTAAAACTCCCTCAATAAACTGAGACCAGTGAGGAGACAGCAGCTTGGCATGTAGATACAAAAATGTTGTCATTCTGGCAGATTGACAGCCAGCACCGAATAATGGGAAAGACAGAGGAGAGACTGTGAGTAGGCCAGGTAAATAATTAGCGCAAACAGCCAGAAGCATTTCCAAATCTGATATTTCAGCACTACTGTTTTTATGTTTTAATAAATGAATGTGTTATTTTTAGTCATTATCTTATTCCGAGCCATTCAGTAAATCTCATTGGATTTAGTTCAGTTTGGCATCCATTTGTAGTTGTTAAAACCCATAACCAGTGTGTGTGTGTGTGTGTAGTGTAGTCTAACCTCAAGACGTTTGACCACCTCTTTGAAATCCTCAGTATTGTTACTGACACTCCGGAGAGAAACACTTTCTCCATGCTGGTAGAAAACCTTTAACGATGCTGGACTGCAAAACGTCCAGCCAATCACATCCTTAGTGGCACAGTTAAACACCACAGCCTTGGCCTCCTGATCCAACAGGATGAGAAAGTCATTGGAAATGGCCAGTAGAGCCTCGATTTCTCCTCCATTCCCATGATCCTCAGCATAAACCTGCCAGGTCACCGCTCCGAGGCTGCGCAGCTCCGCTCCTTCAGATGGCCGAGTCTTTTCTTTCTTTTTATGAGCCAGTGAAATGAATGGAAACTTTCCAGAGGGGTCAATCGAAGTGCTGGTGGTGTGGCGTTCAGCCAGGTCACGCAGGTACTCCTGGCGTGTTCGGGTAGCCATGGCGCGGAACTTGTGGGATTTGTGGGCAGCATTTTCAGCATTGATGACCTTGGCCAGCAGGAAGTCCCGGAACACAGACGACTTGGGAAAGGTCACACCCTCTGGGATCGGGGGGCCAAAGGAGGGCATGTCTTTGGAACGTGTTACTGCCACACTACAAAGAAGAAAAAACATTGGGAAAAAATTATATAAGAAGGCAAGTTTTAAAAAAAAGGAAATTATGGTTAATAAAACAGTTGTTTATTACAAACACTTCTTTATTTACCTATTTATTTCACAACATATATAAAGTCATATCTAAAGCCTGAAACATTTACAGCACTGAAGTGAAAGTTCAAAGAAAATTTTCAAAGAACTTCAGAAAACCTGAAGAACTATTGCACAAGACCACTTTGAACGATTAAAAGAAAACCAGGCACTTTGAAAGCAAAATATAAAGAAATGTTGGATAGCTTAAGACTTTAGCTAATTACTGTAGGTCATTAGAAATGGTATTTAAATAGTAATCTGTTAGTATATGCTGCAGCAAAAAAATCTATTTAATAACAAGCTTTAAGCTGTGTTTTATCACACAAAAGCAAGTGTACAGAAAAAAGAACAGCTTAGTTAGATTAAAACCTTTGTTTTTATCAAGAAGCTAAAAGCAAATATTTCTGAATTGAGTGGAGGTGATGAACATCTGCTGCTTTTTCATTTTTCTCCCTTTTCCCCTCTTAAAAAGCCCCTGGAATGACTATTTGAGGCCATTTGCCCTCTCTGGTATGTCAAGAACTCAGCTGAGCAGCCATGGATAGCAAAGGGGAAAAAAGGGGAGGATGAAACAAGACTACTCTTTCAAACCTCCTGCCAAATGTGAGCCTTAAGAGAGAAAAAGGAAAATGTGTGGCTAAGAAAGGGGAATGTAAGGGAAACTGAAAAAAATGAGATTCTTACCAGAGGACCTAAAGGTGGTAAAAATACCTAAAAGAGCATTTCAAGTCTAAATTAAAAGCCAGGCTTTATCTGAAGGGGTCTATATTCATACACTTCAACCAAAAGAGCTCAATCAAAAATCCTCTGACTGGTGATAATTGCCAGGTGACAGGAGTATAACTGGAAGTATAGGAGCCCCTGTCCCACATGCTTCCCTGCTGACAAGCATCTGCACACATGTTGACACCAGGATTAATCCCATTGACTAATAAGCAATACCTATTTCACCCACATATTTCTAAACATACCTCAGAGACACCCTGCACTCGCTGGAGACGTGTGGTGTTCAATTATACTAGCCGTCAAATTCTTGACACCTCATTTTGCCACCTTTCCTTGTTTGTGACAGACTCATGTAAAACAGGAAATGTTTTTCCTGGATACGACTGCTTTTAAGAGTGAACAAACAGATTTAAATGAATCAATGCTCACAATATCCACAAAATGGATAGTATGGAAAAAATGCTCCTGATTGTTAAAAGCAGGGAAGGCAGTAACAGCAATCCATCACTGACACCTCAAACAGGTCAAAAGAAAAATATCTTTACAATATTATACAGTAAGTGTTATTTTTGTATCACGTTGAAATGTTTTTTTTTGTGGTAAACTTATAAATTAGGACCTTATTTCTTGGCCATCTTAAAAGTGGACCATGAGATGTTATTTTCTAAACCTTTTGCCGACCATAAATCTGATTAGCAGCAGCAAAATGTAGCATTTCCAGTGCATCCAGAGGTCATGTACAGCAGGAATTTCTTAATATTTCTGCCATAATAACAGTATAATGTGACAGCCATGTAAAGGTTTAAAATAACATTCACATTAATTGCAGTGGAGATTTAAGCTAGCAGCAACTCACTTTGGATATGGGTCCATTTGAAAATGTCATTTTTAGCTCATCACTAAGGTTTGAGGAAGTGCTACATTTTACTGCTGGTGGTGATATTTTTGCTTGTAAATAAACATCGTGTAAATAACAGCTGTGTAAAGACTTAGAAAATCCTGCTTCATGAAGAGCAAATACATTTAAGACACTAAGGCTGAGAGACAGCAGTAATCCACCTGGTCTCAGCTGCACTAGCCACTGGTATTGTCATTCTGAAACTGACAGCCTTGTTGCTACATCTGTCTGCCTCTCTGAAAATGACTAATGAATCATGGGGTATTTTGAATAGGAGGGCCTAAAGTGGCTACAAGCAGGCAGAACAAATGAAATATGACCTTTTATTTCTATTCTTTTCCCATCTCTACAAACACCACTAAGTGCATTACACTGAGGCTCTGAAAGCACTTATTCTGATCTCAAACACCTGTGAGTCAGTCTAGCGAGGCCCTGTGACTCATCCAGGACAGAGCAGAGCAATGACGAGACCCAGGTATGGCTAGAAAAACAAAATAATCCAACTGCATGAGGAAGAATGAATGAAAAAATGGGGAAAACCGATGAGAAGAGCCAGAGACTGAGGAAGACTGAGTGAGAGGACGAGGATAATGCTGTTACAAGAGGATTGCTGGGCTGTGTGGCTTCCGTGTGATCTTCGTGGCAGGAGGTTGGCCAGTTGAAATCAAAGAGCAGATTCCTGTGGCTTTAGTGATTTGTGGGCTTATAAATATCCAGTGTGTGGGCAGCTTTGCTCCTCCAGTATCCACAAGCTGCTGCCCACTGAGCCAGACCAAAAAGAAATAAATAAATACAATAAAAGAACATCAATAAGTGATGCTGTGGGCGACTCTGAGGTGGACGTGCGTTATGGACATGGATGTAAAAAGTACATGAAGTATATCATGTTTTTACTTTCTTGTGACACCTCTCTTTGTATTGTGCATCAAAAAATATATCAAGCTACGATGAAAAGTATGTTTTAAAGGCTGTTTATGATCAGACATTTTAGTGACTTAAGATAGTTTAAGATGTAAATCAGACCAATAATAAAACTCTCAAATGCATAACATGAACTTCTCATATTACAATTGTTTTTTTTTATCCGACTACACCGACTACAACAGGAAAGCTCTGCAGCGCATCGTGAACGTAGCTGGGAGGATCATCGGTGCACCACTTCCCTCCTTGGAAGACATTTACACCACCCGCCTCACCCGGAAATCCATCACAATTGTGAGTGATGTGAGCCACCCTTCACACAAGCTGTTCTGCCTCCTGCCTTCTGGAAAGAGGTACAGAAGCCTGCGCTCACGGACCACCAGACTCACCAACAGCTTCATCCACCAGGCCGTGAGACTACTAAACTCTCTCCCCCCACACACCTTTAGCCACACCAAACGGAGACATGAGGGTTGAAATGGGATTAAACCTTCACCCCCCCCCCCCAAATAACAAAACAAAAAACAAAGAAAACAAACAAAAACAAAAAAAACACTACCTCTGTACTATGCAAATTGTGCACACTATACAAATGCTACTGCTGCTATTATTATCATTATGAATGAAATGTCTCTGCACAAAAATTGTAATTACTTTTAAAGCATTTCATCCACATCTCTTATATTTGTTTTCTTTTTATTCTTTTAGTATCAGATATAGTATGGTTTTTTTTCTCTAAGCCACTTGCACTTTATCAACTCCGATTTAGTTGTTAGGATGTGTTCTTGTTTTGTCATGTCTTCTTGTATCTTGTCTGTGCATGGGACTGTGAGAAACGTAATCTCAACTTCTTTGTATGTCTAGCACGTGTGAAGAAATTGACAATAAACTATCTCTTAATCCACAACAAACATGAATATAAATAGAAGTCGTCTTTTCCAAAGTATATCTTTAAAAAGCTGGTATCTCAATGAGCTGCCACTGTTGGTGACTAGTTGATGATGCAAAATTTAGAGAAGATATGTGAATTTTTAATCGGAATCACACCAAATTGGTACTTACTTAGTTTAAAGTGATAATATGCAGTTTTGCTTGTTTTGGGCTCCCTCTGGTGTCCGTTTTAAATTACTGCATTAAACAAGTTACCAGATCGTTTCAGCTTCTAAACGCCAATATCTACCTGTTGAAATGTCTCCTCATCCTTCATAGCTTTCTACAGGAGCGGTTATTTACTCTTTCAAAGGAATCTGCTGTGTTCAAGCAGGGAGAGATTGAAAAAAAGCAGGAATCATGAGCTAAAAACACTCCAGCGCTAGCATAACAGCTAGCCACTTTGGGTTAGCATAACCCTCGTGAGACACGTGACTTCCTGGGTACCGGGACGGCGACGGAGATCTTGCAATCGTGGTTTTCCGGCTGTAATCACCAGATGGGGCTAAGTGACTTTTCATTAACTTTGTAAAGGGTCATATTAGCACAGACTGGCTCAAGGAAAAGATTTAAAAATATGAAAAAGTTGCAAATTATCACTTTAATGTATAGTCAAACATAATCGCAAACTAATTGCAACACCTGTGTGACTACTGTGCAGATGTTCTGTTGCAATTAAATTAAATGATGTCTCAATCCATTCTGAATTTATTCACATTTTGGTAGCCAACCTCTCCCAAAGTCGTCTCATATGTTTTGCTTTTTCAGATCCGCTGAGTGGGAAATTGTTGTAAAAGGTTCCAGAAGCCTGTAACGATTTTGATTACTTTGAGGACATTTTTTGAACATGTTAAAAATTCCAGTGACATGAGAACCAGCCGCTGTGAGGGAGAAATCGAGAACCCCTGTAAACAAAACCCTGTTTATTGTGAAGTGTTACAACTAAAAATATATATAGCAAAAAGACTATATTAATAAATGAGCAAGCTGATAATATTACTACCATTTTCATCTTCAAACTCCTTATTAGTTAGTTAGTGGGAGCCTCAGTGAGTCCAGAAAACTGATCAAACCCACTCTTAAAAGTTAGAGAACGCTGAGCCCTATTACACAGAAAAATAAAGCGTGTTTTGGTTCCCTGCCATGCATTTCCACCCATGTTCTCAGGGGAAAATATCAAAACTACAAAACGTGTATTAATCTTTAATTAACACATCGTGACTCAGTCACATTTCTTCTCTGTGATGACTAAATTACTGACTTTTGAAACCTGAGGTTTCACAGGTATGATTCATTTTCACTTCAAAAACAACAACAACAAAAATCACATTGCAATCACATAAAAACATGTATAAATCACAGAAGACAAAACACACCAGTATTTGTTCAGTATTCATCATGCAGCATGGCCTGTTGCGTATGTGTTTATTTCTGCTGTTGCTCAGTGATGAAGTGGTCGCATGGGGGACGATTAGCGCCTCACACAATGTGCTCAGACGGCAATTAAAACAGCCATTAGTGGAGCCAAGGAGAGCAAAATAAAAAAGAATGACACAAAACTAGATAATAAGGCAGAAAATTCTAAGTTATGTCTTTCACAGCTGAACCATTTGAACAGACACTGAAGGTATGAGAGAATGTTATTGTGTTTTATATTACATATTTTTGACTGTGCAGTAATAAGCTGTTGAATATAAAGATTTTTCCAAACTCACTGTCTAGTCATGGACAGAGTAATGACACAGGAACTCTTTGAACCAACCATCGAGTATGCACGCCTGTGATAATGTTATCCTCGTTTCCACGGCTGCAGCTCTTAGTTAAAAACTGAAAAAGGCTAAGCAGAGTTAAGGCTGGTCTACACTGGCGCACCGTCAATAACGTCTTGTCATTGGTAAATGAAACGTGTGCTGCATTACCACGTCTAACAAGTCCATCCCTTCAGGTTAATGGGACTGGTTTCCTTGGCAACCTCCCTTAACAATTCCTTCCTACAGAACTGATGAGCTAACAGCTAATCCAGGCACCAGAGTGTATTACTGCAATCCTTAAAATAGCAATCTCCAAAATGTCACAATATTTTATAAATCTTTACACTGTTTTGTATTATATGTGAGAAATTCACAAAAAAAATATAGAGTTGAACCAAACAATTGCCTGATGATTGGCCTTATTGCTATTTGGCCAAACTAAAACTCAATAAATTGATTTTTTTTTTTTTTTTTTTTTTTTCCCAGATTGTAAACACACCCTGCCAAGCAAAAATGAAAAAAAAAAAGGGCATGTCTTTCAGTCTGTGAACTTATTAAGCACAACTATAACACTACCAATAACAGATCTTTCTAATTAAAGTTTTTGCTTTTCGAGTTATAATTTTATATAATAAAGTTAATGAGCATTTTTAAAATAATAATAATAATAATATTCTCTCAATTACCGTTCTTTGAGATAAATAAGTATCAGCAGGACGAAACTGAACAATAATCGGAAATCGGCATCATCCTTTAAAAGCGTAATAAATAGATCTCATTACTGGCAAGAACTGTCTAAAGATTTTACTCAAAATAACAGTGTAATATGAAATTGATATTTGTGTAAAATATTATAAAACATTCACAGGAACCACAGATATGTTTAGGACAAAAGCAATCCACTTTCAAATTGTGTTCATTTAGATGAGACATTTAACTCATCAATACGGTCAAAATGGACCAAACTTCAAAGTGGATTGCTGTAGCCTAAAACAGATCCAAACTCCTAAACTTCTTTGTGATTCATGTGAATGCTAATTCACATAACATGGTTATTTTGGTTAAAAAAAAAAGTTAGGACATTTGTGCCTGACTTGAGCCTAGACCAATTGAAAATGCAACATTTTGTGGGTTTTTTTTTGTTGTAAATAAACAGTAAATACCTGTGAAATATAAAATTGCAAGGTTTGTAAGGAGATCAGAGCCGTTTCAAGCCAGCAACAATACTCTTTAGTTTTGGCTGTGCTCAGACTAGCCTTTAGCTCATCAGTCCTGGACATACATCCTGTTTCTATGAGCATGGGCTGCCAAGGAGACCAACTATAATGGTAAGATATTACTTATTTATACCTTTCACACAAAACACAACACAAAAATCTGTTTAAGAATCAAAGTCCTCTTTCAGATTGTTGCCAGTGTGCCACAGTCTGATTATTTTGCAGTGGCAAACCTATTTACAAAACGTGCTATATTTATGTGCTTAAGTGTTTGTTTCTGAGCCTCACCTGTAGGAGCAGCTGTCAGAACAAGGGTTATGTGCTTGCACAATCACAAAAACATGCTGGAAGTGTGAGCGAATGTTTTTGGGGGTGAAGGGGTGCGCCCCAGGTTCCTGGAATACAATCGTGACGATGTCATTCCCAATATGACGTTTCCGCAGCAACTAGAAAAATTCAAACACATTCAAGTTAGATTACACAAAATTAGACAATAGATATGTATAAGTCATCACAAACAGATGTCTGTAACAGAAATCTGTAACTTGATAAAAGTTGTAAATAAAAAGTTTTTCTTAAAGCTGCACTGTGTAATTTTCAAATATGCAAGATATAGCTAGCTAAACCATGTAAGAACGTTAAGAGGTATGAAAAAAAAAAAAAAACGTTTTAAGCTGCATTGTTTACCAAATTACCTATAGCACCTTTAATTATCCTACCTGCTGCTTGTTGTTGGGTGTGTAGGGCAACATGGTGGACACATGGAACATGATCTCATAATCCTTGTAGGTTGTGTACAAAGAGTGGGTGCCTGTTGAGTCAGCTGAGGACACAAGAGCAACTGGTTTGTGAATTTATTATAAAAAAAGAAATATACATTTATAACTGGATAATCTTATAACCAGCTCTCTTATAGGTGTGTTCTTTAGCCATATTTTGGTTTATTAAAACAAGAATACAAATGTTTATTAAAACATTTAGCACAGTGTAAATATTCTAAACTAAAAACAAAAAGCTAAATCTGGCGGACTAATTTTATTCGGTTCAACAGAAAACAGATGACCCTGTGTTTTCCTCTCAAGAGACAGCACAATAACAACCACCTCCACAATCTACTCATGTGTTTTATTCAGGGATCAAAACATTCACCAGGTGATTAAAAGGACATGCATAGGTAGGTTGCATCAATTAATTACACTTCTTTGGGGAGTGCTTTGAAAGACTATTTAATTTACAATGACATCCTGAAGGTTGTACTGCACTGATTGTACAACATCTTTCATAAAGAAACCAAAGGCTCTTGTATTACATAGCATTCTGAGCAGTGTCCTAATTGATAAAATAATAATTTGATGTGCCTCCAGTAAAAAAAGATTGAATATTTTACATAAAAGTTGCAAGAATAACTCATTTTAGAAGCTAACTCAGATTTCCTGGCATAAAATCTAGTGCGTGCCTTAAAACTTTTGAGGAAATGTTTAAGACAGATTCATTTACATCATGGACCACTACAAACATGGACCAGCCACTGCAGCACAACCTTCAACATTCAAACATTAGACATGAATATCATCCAAACTAGCTTTTAAATATTTCTGCATAAGACTTTTCTTCTTAAGTCCTGCAGCTCAGACAGAGCAGAAGACGAGACACTTCACAGCTCAGACATCTAGAAAATCACTTGACAATGAGTTGTTAGTGTTAGCTTGCACTGTGAGCTCAGGTTGCAATGCATTATGGTTCATCTCCATCAATGTAGTGTCTAACATATGTACACTACTTGTATTGTACCATGTAACGTGTTTCTAGGGCCCTGGATAGTGAATGAAAAGAAACAGTTATAACTTCAAACACTACAAACTGGCTGACTCAGTGCCCTATGTAGTGAATGAGCAGACATTTCAAACACTGCATCATCCATGTAAACTGACAAGAAGACCATAACAACAGCTGAGAGAAAAATCTATTACAGAAAGCAAAAAGGTCTAATAAGAAAATGTGTTCGTTTTCCTGTCTCGTTATTTTTTCTCCTACTGCTCAGCTGCACCTTCAAAATAAAAAAAATTGTAGTTATTTTAACTCTTTTACTCATGGAAAAAATTGTTTGTTTGGTTCAATAGGACTGTTATTTATAAAAACACTGGAATAGACATTAGTGCTGTCAAAAAATGTTCTGATACCAACCAACAGAAATCAGTGATTCTACTAGAATAAAAATGATGCTTTTAAAGATCATCTAATTATAACATGTCAAATAAGTTGGTGACTTCCTACATTTTGTGACCCATTAACTGCTTGGTGGGTGACTAAAATAAGGAATACAGTAGTTTTAGTAATTTGTTCACATATACATACTTTTTGTATCCAGCTGAGCTCGGTACTTATTGAATCCTTTGAGGCGGACTCTCTCGCCAAGTAGATGAAGGAACTCTTCCATCGCTGGCCCAGCTGCTTCGTTATTATACATCTCTTCCTCGCTGCTCTGGCCTGCCATGCAGTACATCACTCCCACCTTTCGCTGGAAGCTCAGCTGTAAAGATAAAACAGACACTTCCAATAAAAACAGGAGCTCGCTATATTACCTTGTGCAAGTCATGTCAAAGTCACCATGTTGACATTTTATGCAGAACTTGTGTTGGCATTTTAAAAATAACCCCGTGTTGTTCTGAACTGATCATGGTGCCATTTTCTGAAGAAATGATGCTGACATTTTCAGGGGTTTTAACTTCTGATGATTGCACCATGAGGCATGAGCATCAAAGAGCTTATTTTGTATTTTTACATGTCATTAGGGCAGAATTTTGTTTGATTATGTAATATCATGCCATAGAGAGGGGGGTATATTTTCCATAAAACAATCTGCTGGAATTAATAGAAAAAAACTCAAACAACTGTGGCCACAAATTACGCAGTATGAATCATGTTTTAAACCTCAGGGAACCAATCTCCTTACCCCTTGCTCATCCAGCTTCATCAGCTGGTCTGTGACTTTAGGTGTGTTGAGCGCCAGGCGCAAACAGTGAACATTGAGTTCGGGAAGGAGATATTCCAGCACTTCTTTGAGGGGAAGGCCTCGAGCAAGACCATGTTTGGATGTAGAGGGTACTGCATCTTCAAGGATGGAACCACGTAGGTTATTAAGCTGGAGACAAAAAATAAAGTCATGCAAATTACAGGAAAAACCGTCTAGCTAAAGGAGAAATAAAAACTAAATGTAGGTTTTGCTGATGTAGTTTCTACTATAAAGACTCAGGTTTCAGGGTAACACAAGTACAAGGAGGACATTCATGAATAAATCAGGAGGACTGTAAAAGTCCAAGGCCTGAGTATCTATCATGAGCAAATAAACAGAGCTGGCAGTCTATAGCGGTCCCGAGGCACTTAAAAGTGTCTGTGTTTTGTGTTTGGTTGGGCCAGTGTTGGTGTAAGAACACTCAGTTTTAAACAAAATGAAGAAGAGAAGTGCTCTTAACTCAAGAGAGGACAGTAGTCCTTGATGGACACTGAACTTTGGTCTTCAAAAATCAGTGCATCCCACTCACTCCCACACAGGCACACATATTACTTTTATACCTACAAAGCTCTCTATTCTGAAAATAGCAATTACATTGGATACAGGGAGGTACAAAAAAAGACAACAGCACGGTAGGCTGTGCGTCATCTTTAGCTACTGCAAGGGCAATTGTTCATGTTAGGCTTTAATACAAGAACAATGCTTTTCCTTCCTCACTTTAATACTTTTGGTCTTATTTTAGTCTTGTTTAGCTGCAAAATGGCACAGCTCAGTCTTTTACAGACGAAGGCTGACAAACATGGTGGGTGGGTGTTTAGCTCAGGGAATGAGGACATGAATCTCTAGCTCTAGTGTGCAGAAAGGAGGGATTTACAAAAGGTTTATTCTCACTGAAAACCATTGATTGAGTACAGCAAAGAGACAACTACAAGAGTACATTAAAATCAGATCAAACATGTAAGCGTTTGAGGTGGTGCTAAGGAACAGAGGCGTTAGCATCTTGAGCTGACAACCTTCAGCTGAAGCTTTTACATCTACCCCCAACTGTGTGCAGATCCTGTGTGTTAACTCCTACACAACTTGAACTCATAATAGCTTCTCTGTAACATCATTCAGTACACAGTGTACTAAATATTGACACATTTGAGAGTGTGAGCATGCACAGAAGGAGCAATACAGTTAATCTTGATGAATGGAAAGCTTGGTTAAAAACAAATCCTTTAGAAAATGACAAAGAAATCTACACAACAGACTATACAAAGCATACAAATGTCTGTGTTCGTTTCAATTTACCTCACTTGTTCTGAAGATGACCCTGTAATTGTACTGCTGGCCGTGATCTTTGTGCTCCTCTAACTTCTCCCTCCTCAGACTCACCGCCACTGGACCCAGGTTCTCATCTACACCCAGATAGTTCCAGTGCTCTGGGATTCAAACATTAAAGGGGGAATTGAGATAAACATAGTCACAAAATGACTACAGGAAATAAAGAGGGAAAAAACTCCTAAAAGTAAAATCACTCAATTCCCTAGATGCATGATGGCATGAATACTGAATACAGTGAACCCTTCTAAGAGCAGGTGACTGCCAATGGCATTTTCTCTGCAAACGCAATTAACCTGAGAGAGGAGATTATTAAAGGTCAAGAACCAGATGTCTTAAAAGCCTAAAATTGTCCAATTTTCTCACCTCTGAGATAGAAATACTTCCGGTAATAATATGCGCCAAGGTCAACATGTTCCACAATATATCTTTTGGACCTGTCAGCATGTTGACTTGGACCATCTTTAGAAGCCTCCAGCACGGCCACTCCAGCATTAGTGAAATGGGTGGTGAGAGTGGCCTCCAGAGGTCCTTCCTCTGTGCTTCCAGAGGAACTGCTAGAGCTTCCACCACTGCCTATGCTGCCCTGCTGGAAGACAGATAAAAAACTCTCCTCAGAAAATATTTTGTCTATGAAATAGGCTATTTTAAATGCAATTTCCTAAACTCTTATGTTCCAAAATTGTGCAGAATCCGGTTTTTAGAAAAATGCCAGACACAAAAGATATATATACATTTTCTTGCAAAAAAAAACGTACTTGTTTTGATGGAGAGATGTTCCTCTCACCCTCTCCACCAATCTCATTCCTAAAACAGGGGCAGCTGAGAACCAAATCATTGCTCTTGTCATCACCAGGGTCCAAGGCGGGGTTGGTACCATGTCCTCCTGTACCATCCTTGCTTAGCTCCTCTTGGGAGCCACATGGGGAGCCATACGTTCCACTCTGATTGGAGGAAAGGGAGGAAGTAGCAGAAGCAGAGGCAGCAGCAGCAGCAGAGGCACCAGTAGTGGTGTTCTTGCGTTTAGCCCCAGATTGACGGTTATGGATTACCTCATTGAGGTCAAACAGTAAAGACTGGACATCAAAATGGGCAAAGCCTTTTTGGCAAACCCAAGGTTTAGGAGGTGGACCACTTTCATCCCCTTTGCCCCCATCTTCAGCATCTGAGCCAGCCCTTGAGGTGTCACCTTCCACCTTCACGCTCCGCAGCTTTCGGAAAATGGACTCTCCACCCGTTTCTGACTTTGACCTTCTCTTTAAGTGCTTCTCTCTTTCCTTCAACCGGCTGGCAGGACTACCTCTGGCTGGGCCTAGGGGTCCATCTGGCAGGTCCAAGGCTGCCTGTTTTATCGGAGCCACAGTGAGAAGTTCTGTCAGTCTCTCCGGAGCTGGGCTTCGCTGATCAGGGGCCTCTGATGACTGGTATCCTTTTAGCATGTCAAAAAAGCTCTCTCCTGACACACCGTGTTTATCTATAGATGAAGTGCTGCCGTACTCCCGGTGCATGGGTGTCCATCCAGAAAAGGACCAGCCCTCATTACCATCCACATCTAGCTCACTGATAGTTATATCACTGTTACTGCGCTGGCGAATACGTCTCATACCTTTGCGAGGTGAACCCAGATAACCATCTGGTGACAGGAAACGATTGTCCTTCCCCTTGCTTTGCATCTTGTTCTTTAGTGTGTTTTGGATGTTGCGCAGCATGGATGAGTCTTGTGGGCTTATCAGGTGACCCAACTTTGCTGAGAGATTGCTGTGAGCTGTGACGGCAGACACACCTCCTTCTCGTCCTCCTCCACTGCCACCACTACTACTTATTCCTCCTCCTCCTCCCCCTCCTCCTCCTCCTCCTCCACTCCCTCCTCCTCCTCCCAGAAGTCTTTCTCTATCTCCACTTCCTGATCCTGAAGAGCTGGTGGTGTTGGTAGAGCTAGGTGAGTCTGTCTCCACAGTGATATGCCAAACACCCCCACCTCCTCCATCTTTCCTGGGGGGCCAGTCGGCTACCCGGGCTCGAACCCCCATCTTAGGGACACCAGGATTGGTGCCTGTAGTTGATGAAGAGGAAATGTGTGTGCTCTCACTTCGAGGTGGTGGCGCTCCTCCATTGGGCAGTCGAAGGCGACGGGTGTAGAACTCATCAGAAGCTGGTACCGAGCCTCCGACTGAGCGCTCAGTCTGAGAGCGCTTCAGACTGGTCATGATGAAGATGGGAAAGGGTGTGGGGAGGGGAGATGGGAGGAAAAGGTAAAGATAGGATGCTAATGGGTTTAGATTTGGGACAACATAATGTCCACAGAGGGAACTGAGGAGGGAGGTTCACATCTGGTGCTGCAGAAAAAAAGCAAAAAGACAAACGAAAAGTCGTATTTTATTTAAAAAAAAACACATTTTAAAATATTTTCTATTATTTTAAAAATGGCTGCAATTACAGGTATTAGTAGAGACTTTTTTTAAATTACATACGAGTACTATTATTCCAAGTGTGTCGAGCAGATTTTCACTGCTGAAGTCTCTAAAAAGCCATCTGCATTCGATTCATGCGTGAAGAGAACTGGAAAACTGGATCCCAACTACTGAGAACAGCTGCACAGAAACCCTAAAAAAGACGAAAATAAAAAGCAAATGGACAGAGAGGAGGAATCCATTAAATCAAGTTAAGACCAGCATCACATTCATATACCATCATAGCTCAAGTGTAAGCATTTGGAACATAACACAATTAATAAAAACGGGCTGTAATCTCATGTTTACAACAAAGAAGTCTATATTGAGATTTACTATAAAATAAACTACAATTTTACAGCTGCATCATAAACCAAACCACCAATGTGACACTCCACAAATTTTACTCAATTTAGGGTTAGACCATTTAGATCCCCCAAAACAAGCTCCAGAGTTTAATTTGATCCCAACAACATTGCTGTAAGGTGTTTGAATTTATAACTAAACAACTTAAAGGCTTTGTTTTATTGTGAATTTAATAGGTTGAAGAAGAGTAATGAAATAAAAAAATGTATTCAATGTCGATCCTTTCAAATGTCTAAAGCACAGTAAAAGTCTATGGCTTATTAAACCTGTCAAAACAATGTGCAGACATTGCTGCAGGGCTGCTGCTTCAGGATGCCAGACTATGTGCTTTCCTGCTGGTTTGTCCATAATGTTACACCAACACTCTCTTCCAGAACACACTTTGTGTCTCCATGGAGATAAGCAGTCTTGTTGAGTTCATGCTTCTCTGTGTTATGCGAGTTTGTGTCATTGTGTGAAAGAGAAAAAAAAGCAATGAGGACTATTGGCTCCCTCTCCTCCCAGAGAGCTAACTGGAAACAGGTCTGCAGATTAACCTGAAAACCAAGTTTTTGAGTTAATTTTCTTATCCACTTTTTATTTAATTTTTGTTTTGATTTTACAAAATGTTTAGTGAAATTTTGGAATAATTCCCATAAACAATTTCAAGTCCTTTAAGACATGCACTGCTTTCCAGTATTCTTAACAAAACTGTTTAAATCAGCTTTTCTGTTGATGCTTTCCTAAGGCCATCTTACTTGGTTGAATCTACAAACCAAAAAAAAAAATTTACAACTAACAGGTCAAAATTCCTGCAGCCATATTTACATTAACAGAGAGACAAGAACAATAACAGCGAGTCTTCATTTGGTGCAAGATTGTTTGCTTTTTATTGTGCTATAAAATACTGTAATACTATTTTACCTTTGATTACATTACTAGAAAGAAAAATGACAGGAAAAACTCAAACGGGCACAAACAGCAGCTAAAAGATAAATATTTATATTGGCTATATCCACTTAACAAAAAGGTTTTGACCCTGCAGTATCAATAATACATTTTTTTTTATTTTTATTATAAGCAGGTGACTGGAATCAGTCTGTGAAAGCTCCATATCTAAGATGTTTCACCTCATCTGATGTACTGTGCAGTAGCGTGAAGTAGAAATCAAAACAAATAAATGCAACTCATGTCTGACTCACCGAATACTGTCAGACTGCTGGGGCCATTATTGTTATGCATCTCAAGCCTGCATTACAAAACATTTTTATTTAACAGAAGTCTTCCTCCACAAGAGTTCTGTTCTGCAGCCTTGAAGCCAGGTGCTCTACAGTCTCCTTTACTCTATTCACAAACACAGTTAGCTGTTAGAATGAACCTGTTTGAGGCGCATATAATCCTGTCCTCTGTCGGCCTGGCTTTAAACAGTGTTTGATGTAGAACATTCAGAAACTCAAAGGTAAAACCTTCCCTGGCTCACAGCAAGGTGTTGGAAGTGTATGCAAGTCTAAATGGGTCATTTCCATTTGCAGAATTTTCTTATTCGGAGAGACTATTTTGATAACTTCTAAAAGAAATCTGCACAACCTTGGCATGTCTCTAAACAAATGCTGTATAGTGATTTTTATTATCCAAGCCACTGCAAAAGCAGCAACGCCTTGTTTTATGGTAAATGTCAAATTCAAAATAGATTTTTCAAAACATTATATTTCATATAATTTACTTGCTGACTGAGGTCCCCATCATTAAAGATTAAACTGAACTACTAAGCTCTAAGGTAACAGCAGTCAATACAAGCAGTTGTTTGAATATTAATCATGGACTCGAGCTTAAAAGAGCTCAACACCAGTTTTTCTTGTCAAATAAAAACATGTTCCAAATGAAAACATATCTAGTTGTACAAGTGCCACAACAATAAATCAAAAGTTCATTACAAATCACTCTGCTTACTGACTGAAGCTAAACTTTTTTAAAAACAAACACCAGCAAAAAATACAACATTTTCATGATGTCATACATCTAAGAAAATTTGGTTTCCTTATATTGAAAGAAAGTTTTGTAAATATTTTTTAGAAACTTCTTACATTCCACTTATTAAGATTTCTGAAATGTTTCACAAGGTAGAAAAAAATGTTTCCCAAAAATGTACAATTCCTTTCAAATTTGTTGCATTTACCAGACTTTATTTGTTAAACCAATTAAAAGCAGCTCCTCTAATGGTTTTCCTCTCTCTCCCTATTATACTGTATTATCAAGACTACATTAGATTACACAGATATTACTGTGTAAATAACACTGAAGAATATAATGGCAAATAATGTTGGGAGATTAGAACATAATATTTATGACTGCTAAACAACAATCACTCACTTCACAGTACAAGCCCTCATATAAACACATTAGGAGTCAAGAAGCAGCACAGAGCTACAATCTATTATGAGCCAACAATGTCTCTGAACTAAGATACAAATAGTGTGTTCCAAATAACACCTGCAGAGTGGGCTTTCTTTTCCTTTCCACTGATAATTGGAAGTACTTCTAATGAGAGTTGGAGAGAATAAGAAAAACATAGGAGTTAGAGAACAGAGTGACTGGGGAGAAGATTATACCATGTAAAAAGATAGGAGATTGGGAATTGGAGAAAATGGCTGGAGCACTGCATGCCTCTGCAATCGCTGAGGACCAATTACTCTGGCAAATGCACAGTAACCTTTAACAGTGTCTAATAAGTTGAATCCTGAAGTAAATATGTTGCATCACTGCTCAATGCAGCTAATTGCTGCTGGGGCTGGCTGTTATTGGAAACTGTCAACTAAGAAACTTGTGAGCCTTTAAGAAACGATGAGGGCTGGAAAGATCAACACAAAACTGCAACATAATGAGAGCGTTGTTGTGACATCTGATATGACAGATACAAATCTGGTAAGTCATGGTACACTGACTTAAAGTGTCAATGCATTACTTTAAGAACACAACAAACATTGTGTAACATGCAATCTGACTCTAAGGAATGCTGAAGCCTCAAAGAGTTCTTGTACTAATATATGAATTACACTGTAATGAAGATGACAAAGGACTCCAAAATGATATGCTCATATGGGTTTGTTACATTACATGCTCATATAAAAGTGCTCACCTGCCTCACATGGCATTTAGAAATGTTTGTCCCATTTTCAGAAAAGATTTTACCAGATTAGACTAAACTAGAGCAAAGTGAGTAAAACCGTCTGAATAAAGACTTTAAAAAGTGAGATAAATGTCATGATAATGTAATTGGCTTTAATGGTATTTAATGAAGTTATTCTTCAAGTCCAAGAATTTTTCCCTCACAAATAGTAATAGTAAATTGGCTAACAAAGATAAAAAATGAAGACTATACCAGTAAAATAAAATGTTTTGTTCAAATGGACCCAGCAAAACAGATTGCCGTCATCTCAAAGCAGCTCCAATCTCCTGAACTTCACTGTTCATGCAAAAAACGTTTCATAAACCTTTAAATGATCATGAATTAAACCTTATAATGCTATTTCGACACTCATGTCTGTAACTAAGCTTCAAGCTTTCTCAATTCAAATAGAAAACTGTGGCGTAGCAAGGTTTTAAACTGTAGTGAAAGCATGGTTAATACAAACTATTTTGCAAATCAATTCATGGATGACTGAAAAATATCAACAGTTTGCAAATAACCACAGAATTCCATGTAAATAACCATGTAGTGCAAAACTGATGGTGTATAGGTTTATAAAATAATGTTGCAGGGATCAATTTGAAATGCTGGCAATTTTGAGATAGCAGTAATCCTCTTTGGCTGATTTCAGAGTTGCTGGTAGCTCATCATGTCCTGTTAGAAATTAAATCTATTTTTCCAAACAGAATCTCTTCAGGAAGCCATCTCAAACTAGTAAGATAGTAATAATTTATAACCTTTTACAAAATCCCATATCAAAATGACCAAAATATCATTTTAGTACATGTCTAAATTAATTACGCCCAACAAGATTAACATTTTACTCAACCATAGCAGATGAATTGTTAAATAAGTACACTTTTCAGGAAACTTCTAAATTATGATTCAAAAACAAGTTGACAATATTAGTAATTATGGTTTCTCCAAATGTTCCTGGCTGCCAGAGTCTAAGGTTTGTTGTCAAGCAGCACAGGTGTATCTGTGCCCACCACTGTGTGACTGTGGATTTGCTTCAGTGCACAGTGAGTCATGTGCACCTGAAAATTAGAGAGAAGATGAGTTGACTTGACTCACAGAGGCTGGTGCTGAACATTCAAAAGAACTGATCACATTAAGGCTTTTGAAAATGCAGGGTACATAAAGTTGAGCACAATGTTCTCTAAATGCCCGTGTATTAGAGGTGCATAGACTGAAACCCTCGTATTATCAATTTCTTCTCAGCATCATCTTTAAATTTTGAGTCAGTTGCTAGTTAAATCAGAATTTGTGTCCATTAATCAGCCGGTATTGTGCTAAAAATGAGCAGTTCTCTCTATTCTGTGTTTAACAAAGAGCCCCATTTTGCAATCACAGGACAGGTATAGTTATAATAAAAGGAGTAGAAGCCTGTGAGTAAAAAGAACAAAATTTAAGACAAAAATTGGACTGATGGTGCCCTTTTTATGTTTTTGGCACTACTTTTTTCACTATTATACACCTGTTTCCCCAGCCAGACATTATTACACCAACCGGTGAGTCAAGTCAAGTCACATCATGTTTTTGTTAGTTTTTTTGTCTACGTGCTGATAAAACATGCTGCGTTACGTTTCGACGGTTTTTAGCAACACACACTTCTTGTAACTCAGCCAAAGCAGCTAATTGCTAAAAGACAGTAGAAGAAAGTCTCTGAAGTTCATGAAGGAGCCTGAAAATACAAAAACGTTAAAAAATTGTTTAAAGAAACAAGCTGATATTTTGACGTGTCCTCTTGGCCATCTGCTGTCAAAATGCTGCAGGGCGTAGGTGTGATAATAAAGACAAACGTTTCACAAGAGGTTTTAAAGCCAGCTCTAGTTATACAATGAGACCAAGGGAAAGAAAACAAGGGAGAAGATGGAATATGACTCAGACATCTAGTGTGTACTGTCATGTCTGTTTCTCCGTCTCACACAACAATAACACAAGGGACTCAGATAATGACAAATGTTGCATCTCATTACTTTTTCTCACCCCAGTCACTTTTCTCAGGCTCTGAGACATCGGTGGTTCTCAGTTTGCAATTGGTTTGAAGTAAGAATTCATTTTCAAACTTAGTCCTGGTAAAATGAAGCTACGGTAAATCCTCTTTTCAGTTTAAGTGTTTTAGGTGTTGAACATGATGAAAAAATGATCACAATTCTGTCTTTATCGGGCCTTAAAAAGTTAGTACAAATTAAGCAGATTAATAGACAAACTGGTAAGAATAAATATACAATATTTGCTATACTATAAGCTGTGTGCAGAAAATCATTATTATTTCTTGCTGGTTTGTGGTTTTGTGTGTCTGTCTATAATCTTGTTGGTATAGGTGTCTGTGTTTGTATAAGTGTGTGTTTAATAGGGTTAGGGTTGAAACATTTTATTTATGGTTGAGATGCAATTACAAATAAAATGTACAACAACTTTCTTGTTGCAATTTTGTTACAGTTTCCCAATTATGTCTCTATTTTTTTGGAATTTCACTTATTTTTTTCAAATTTCTTGCACTTTCTGACTCATAGACACTAAAATGGAGATGGGTTCTCAATCCAGATGCTGGCTATTCTGAGAGAAAATTTGTCACACAGATTTTTTTGGAACACATTAAAAACTCCAAGGACACAAGAGCAAGACCCTATGTCTCATGTGAGGAAATTTAAAACCCTTAAAATGTTTCTTGCGAATGCTGTTACACTTTGTTGCCAAACAGTTGCAGCTCAGTGAGATACTGGCTTTAGGGATTGTGAGGGTAAAGCCAGGTGCTGCTGTGTGACCATGTTCATAAAAGCAGAAACTTTGGGACATTTTTTGGTTTGGAACTTTCAGGTACGTGTCGCACACATTCACAAGAAACAACACAATTTGGAATGATCCTAAAAGTGAGGCTGATGCTACCCAACAGACTGAGAAGGGTTATTTCCATCCCAATCTTCGAGTGAACATCCCAGCTAGTCACCTCAAGGTCAGGAGATAAAGTATTCAAAACATGAAAGACCCTCATCTCTCATTCTACAGGCCAAACTATGTTAAATAGACGAAAGTGCATTTTGAAAATACCTTATTGAAATGGTTATTAAGACAAACATTACTCTTTGGAAAGATAAAACCAAAGTGGAGATGTTTGGCTATAGAAATATTTCACTGATGGTGACTAATAAGGTCATAATCATGACAAATACGACAACGTACTTCTACTAAAGATAGTTTTACTGCTACTACATTGTGTGGTGTACTTTACTTCTGTATTTCAGCTTGATTTCAGAATAAAAAATGCAATATGTCGTGTTTTGTTAATCATATTTTCCAATCTTTAGAACGTGGTATAGTACCAGATGTTTTTCTATTGCGTTTTTTTCTTTTTAACACGACTGTCAAAAAGAATTAAGAACTTTGAAAATAATGTAAAGTAGTACTAAAGTGTTTTCTGAAATGACATCCTTGAATGGAATGCTCCTAGTGTGCTAAAATGCAACAGTGGTGGTCTGGTGTCGTTAAATGCTATGAAGTCATTTAAAAGACAAACAACCCTTCATCTCTGAGCGTAGATGAGGAAATGGCAGACCAAGACACAGAGGGAAGATAAGTAGGAAAAAAAATAAATCAAACATTATTCTCTTTGAAAGTTGCCAGGCAGGCAGCAGTCCAAAGTGCTGTAGTTTCAGCTCAGATCCCTTCAAAGTGAAATTGTAATTGTGTGGAAAGATAAACGTGGTTTGTTGTGTTTTTTTTTCCTCCCTCTGCAGAGCTCGACTGTGGGGCAGGGTCTACTTTTTAGCTCACTGAAAAGTGTGGGAGGATTTTTGAGTGCTCTGAATTCTGCTGTTGTCTTTTTCTCCCGAGTGTGAAATAGAAATCATATTCTATGTTAGTTCCAAATCCCCACCTAACAGAATAATGATGACGGTGGTGTGAGGAGATGAACAAAAGGATTTGAATGATGTGTCTGTGTGCAAGCGCATGTCTATTTTCATGCTTGGGATGGGCATCTTTAAAAATATAATTTAGCAGTTATTATAAAAAATAATTCTGCAGCTCAGAATAAAGACAGATTCAGCAACAACTGATTACTAGAACATACAACAAAAAATTTTCTTTTAAAAGACATTCAAGAAAAAAAACGTTAACTCAAGCTATTTTTTTGCAAATAAGACATGTCAAGACATTTACAACACTCAACAAATATCTGACAAATTTTTTGTAGGGCAAATTTGTATTCATAAAAAATACAAAGTGATTAAAAAAATGCAACTCTTTAAACATTTTCACTACTGAAAAACATGTAAAGTACAATTTACATACAGTACTTCTGGATGTATCTGTACATATTCAACTGGTTTCATTTTCCTATGTTTTAACTCAGACATATCGCTTTAAGTCGTAGTACCCAGTGATAAAGATGAAGCTACTGTAGCATGATAAAAAAAATGTTTTCCCTTCTCCAACTGATTTAGTTTTAACAATAAAACAGAAGGAATATTTTCCCCATCAACCATTCTACATGTGACTGGTCTGACATGCTAAAAATAAAACTATTAATCAGGTGAAACTTGATTTTGAATAAGAACTCTGACCCTTTTGTCCATTTCACTGCGCTGATAACTGAGTGAGCAATCATTCAAATAGTAGGACATATTCTAGGCAAATGGCACAGTCTGCAGCACTCAGACAGCAGCAATGAAGCCACCTGATCTTCTGCAAAAGCTGCCTCCGCACCACCACTAACAACCCTCTAATCTGTGCCAATCAGATGACACTAAACAACCATTTGTTATTGAATTGGGCAGAAAAGCACGCCCCCTCCTCATTTCAACAACCGCTGTAGACCTAAGCAAATAGCTGGCAACGTAGCAAACGCAAGCCCAGCAGTGATGGTGACAGAAATAGCAGAGCGGTGACTAACAAAGAAAAAGAACAGTGGTGTAATTAGCATGGAGGCTGGGGGCTGATGTACTGTAGTGAGAGAATGAAAGAGATAGAAGTGAGGTTGCTGAGCAGGAATGTAAAGGATGTATGTTCAGAAAAGACGGGAAGTAAATTAATTAAATACTAGTTTGTTTCAGATGTGGAAACACATTCAAAGGAAAACAATAGGATAAGAAAACAGAGCAAAAGTTGCTAAGTCAACCAAACTGAACTGTCAACGAGATTAGAAGTTAATTAAATTCTGAAAATTAGCAAAAATGTAATTTAATATGATGGAACAATATACACTTAAAAATAAGCTTAAAATTTTTATATTTATTAGAAAAATGTAGATCAATTGATGCTTCATGAAATGTGATCATTCCTAATAGATGAGCAACAGGAGAAAACAAAAACAAATGTAGACGATTACACGTCTCTCCATGTCTAGTACTGTTTTGAGTCCTATAAAATAAGTCCACACAAGTAAATCAGGATGTTAGATGTTGTTTTATCCTGTGCTTCAACGATGCAAAAAGATCTACAGATTACAGCCATCATAAAGAGCAGCAGATTTCCAAAATGGCGCAGCAGTGCGTGGGCAACAGTGAGCTGGAAGAGCACTGCAGTAGGAGAGGAGGGAGTGGGATTCAGAAAGAGAGGCGCTCTTTCTCCAGAACTCGCAGTTTTCTTTAATACCTGGTCTTGAACAGGTGAGACATAAAAGGAAAGAAAACTGATGAATAAAACCAGCAGATCTGAAAGTATCTCTGATTTAAAATCTTTAACTTTTATCTCTAAAAGTTGGGTTTTTTCCCTTTGCAGTAGAGGTTACTTGACAAGAAGGCGGGGTTTAAGAAGTAGAGGGAAATGGTCTCTCAGGCTTAATATTCATCTAATTAAACTAGTTTGAAAGAAAGTGTAATAAGTGAATTTGGTTAATGAAACTAACAATTTAAAGAAAATGTCTTGGCTTTTGTGGGTTTTTTTTCCTGCAGTCAAAGAAAAGAATGAAAAAGCAAGAAAAAACTTTTGAAAACAGTACACAAAACTTTACTCAGAAAACAAAGGAGAACCTCTAAAAACATTATGGGCTTATAGTTTATACCTTGAAATAAATTGAAGAGAAAAAACATGGCTAAGTAAAAGCAGCTGTAAAAGTGAAAGGCATACACAACAAGGGAATTTGGTCCATCCTGTTGCTTTCAGGCACAGGGCCATGCCAATGTGTACTTTTGCCAAGAAGCGGCTGCACATTCCAACAGGAAGCTCATCTGAGCCACTTCCTGTTTCCCCTGAGGAAGTGACAAGTCACACAGGGAACCGGTGAGAAGATCACACTTAAGATTCAAATCTGAGTGAGAAACCATTTCCAAGAAAAAGAGATTATCAGCTAGAACTGTTCTATTATCTTAACACTACTCTTGTTTTCTTAACACTTTGTGTGTACATTATGACAAACGTGTGTGCATTCATTCAATATTTAGCTTTATTTTAGTTTTTACACTATTTTATTGCCTACAGCGTATGTCTTTTATTGTGAGTTTATCTATAATGTGAACATCTTGCTTTAAATACACAAGCACATAGCACAACAAATACGGTCTCTGTGCAACTTTTGGTTATATCTCATACAAGTCACACTTGCAACATAATCCCCCTGGTGTTTCATAACAAAGCTATATAATGACAGGAAAGTGGGGATAGGAAAGGAGCAGAAAAGTACATTTTCAAGTCACAATGATGCTCGTCTATAAAGGCAGTAATAAAATAGGACTACATGAAAAGTTCACAATAATAAAAACTATTAGGTTTTTAGTCTAGTGATAGCAACTGCATTTAAATATGTATGTGCTCAACAGACAAGCTGGGTGGAGTGATGAGTCAACAGGAGGAGATTGTGGCATCAACCGTAACACAAATTATATCTAAATAGACATTGATCAATACTAAATTTTGTATTGGGGTTTTGACACCCAAATTGCACCTAATTATATATCACAAAAAGCATTCTTCTGAAAAACTACTTCAAACAAGCAACCCTGCTGTATTTTTATTTATCGTGATAAATAATAATCATGAGAATGACAAGCATACAAATCATCTAGTTTTATCTAAAGCTCTGGAAAATAAATACAGCAACAACAAACACTTCATTTTTCAAAGAGGCCTCTCCCCGTCTAGACAGCAGTCATTAACAATAATCTGGCAAAGGTGGAGGCATTCCTGAGTAAGATCTGACTCATGATGATGCACCAATCTGTAGAAATTATGCTGGACAGCAATGGCCCAAGGTTACTTTGAGGCCATTGTCAAATCCTATACACAGCTGAATAAATTGCAGCATTTGCACCGGGACTGCTGACAGGTTGCCAAAGGATTTCGGCCAATTATAGCAAGAAAGGGATGAAGCAGGATAAAGCAAACCACTACACTACACCTAATGAGGACGTGGTATGATTGCTGTGGGACTCAATTGTTCCCACAACACAACTATTCGATTGGTACAGAATGGACAGAATGAAGTGGCAGAGAGAGCGACAGAGATGGAGAGGGAGTGAATAATGAAAGTGAGAAGGATTGATTCCTCACTCAGTGTGAGAGTGTGTGGGAGGATATGAAATGCTGCAACCAAAAGTGGTAAAGAGACAGAAAATCCGAGAGTAGTCAGTCCATCTAGTCAGCCATGTTTTTACTCCCTTTTGACCATGTATATATTTACATATCAATTCACAGTGCAAGTGTATGATGTGAAAGATTATTTTAATAGTGCTACTTCATGCAAGCACATTTATAACTGTAACTAAATCACTGATACTTGTGACACATAAAATATAGCAATAGCAGTCTGCTACATCAAGTTGTTGCGCTAAAATACCAGTTAATTGTGAAAATGTTTTACTTCACCTGAAGACACATTCCTGCACCATCTGCACCAAAACTCAAGACTTAATCCTTCTAGAGTTACATATTTTACATAATATTGTGTAGCTTTGCATCAAAAGCTTTAAATTAATAAAACATAGTGCCTAGAGAGTGAATGCTAGTGGTGGAAATATTTTATATAAGTTCAGACAGAAAAACTAATTTACTTTTAAATATCCCAAATGACTCATACATTTTCAAATTGCACAAAATCGTTTGCTTTTATTGCTGATGTTGCTTCACTGGAATCCCAGAGCCATCAATACAAAATCTTTAACGTTTAAAGTTTTCAGTCTTTTAGTTTAATATCTATTTCATGGTTGTCAGTTCATCCAATTTTTATCTCTACCTTCCTGGTGTGTTTTTCTTTTAACCTCCCCACAATTTCAAAATGTTTCCCCTTTCTCTCTCCCCCCCCCCCCCATACATGTGTGAACACAGTAGTGTTCTTATCTGTGTGTGTTGGTCTGTGTGGGAGGAGAACAGCGTTGCTGGCTGGAGGACGACGTGAGAGAGAAAGAGAAAGACTTAGGAATCTGCGCAAAAAGAGAGAAGCAAAGAATTTGCTGGAACAAAACAGGCAGTTTCAAACTCGTAGATAAAAGCCTCCTACTCACTAGCTTCACCTCAGAGCAGATTACACTGCAATTTGCTTTTACATTATTTAATTCCATTGTTTTATTGTTATTACCATTATTATTATGATCATATATTTTAAATATCCCACTGAACTGCACAGTAATCGTCACACTTCCTTTTTGTTCAGGTAGCCTTAAAATGTAGAAAAAAAGGGTAAAATTCTGATGGAATGACCAGTAATAAAAAATTAACTACATGTGGCAACATCTTCACCGACTAATTAATTCCCAATAATCTTAATGATGTCTAATGTTAGCTACCACTTTAAATTTTTTAATTATTTCCAATGTCATATTTTTGTTCAAAAATGAGCATGTCTGCAAGAATGGAATGGATATTTGTTTTTGGTTGTTTTTTGTTTTTTTTTTGCATCTCCTATAACTTCGGCCACTGAAGATTTAGTGGCAACAGTATTACTACCAAGTGGTGGTGATAAAAAGACCCTGGCAATCAAAACTGTCACAGATTTCAATTTGTATAATGACAACAAAATACCTTGACAACTATTACTCATTCATAATGTATATACAGGAACAAAAATGAGACTTTGTGTCAAACAAAAAAATGGTTAAATGATGAACTGCAAAATACCAAATCATGCCAAGAAAATTTGATACTCACTAATTATTACTTTAAATCTTCACAGCCAGCAAATTGCAGGTGGCAGTCTAAAATGGTCCAGAAAACCTGAAATAGAAAAAATAATTTTAAAATATTGATAAATAGTTAAATTAACCAAACTGAAAGAAGAAACATGCACTTGAAGAACTGCTTATATAATATAAAAATATAAGTATCCCAAGATGGTTTGAGTCATATTTTTGGAAGTTGTTACAAAAACCTCTCACTAATATAATGAGCTCTAAAAGCCTGTGGGAAAATGGCAGTGCTAATTTTAATAGTCTCTCAATATGGTGTAATAATCTTAGTTCAAGTACCATCAGAAACACACTAACAAGACTAAAAATCATTGTGTATGATCAATCACAAGCCTCGACAGTCTAACAATCAATAACATCCATTAGCACAGTTATGAAAATTATCTACATGCATGATGCCCATTGTGAGTTGTTGTGGAATGATGCCAATAAAGAAGGTGCAAAGTCAAAACCTAAAACATGTTAAAATGCAAATGGTAGTTAGTCAAAGGCAATCAAGAGTGTAGCATCGACAACTCAAATCAGCCCTCTGGCTGTTGCTTATAAGCCAACACACACACACCAACGCACACATCTTTAATTTCCTCTCCACGCTGGCTGGATTTCCTGGAGAACCAAGACAGTAGAAGCTGCCAACTTTACACACTGCAGAAACACTTGTTATAAGTTCCATCTGTGTAGTCCTGTGTACCCATTTAATGTGAAGTTATATGTGATTAGTGGTGCTCATACTTTTGCTTTCCACCCAAATCCTTCTATTTATTTAGCCACATCTCATGGCACCGCGGTTTTATCGATGCCACGGGCAATCTGTGTGGCCTTTCTGTCAGCCTCTCATTTACTAACATTCAAGACTTTCACTTTTAATTTAAAGACTTATCTGACAAGATGTGAAAGTCTTAGCATCATTAAATTGCTGAAATGATGGCATTAATTAAAACCAAAGCACACTAATGAACAGCTTTATTTAGACGCCATTAAGTTGGTGCTATATTATTTAATTTGTTAGTTTTGTTATTGCATTTAATGAGAATAATTGACAAATTGAGTAAAATGTTAACTTCCCCTTCATTAGGATTCTTCATTACAACCTTTTCTTGTTAATCACCATCTTTGTCACTCATTCAACTTGAATGAATGTTGATGTGTTTCTCCAATATCTGACATTGTTGTATCCAAATATTTCCTACAATAATCGACTACAAACTTAAGTTATTTTCAGACTCTCCTCCCATTTATTTGCTCCAAGACTAAACTATTCATCTTCGTTACCATTTCTACATACACCACATTACCCCGACCTGGACCTTGGACCCCTCAGTGTCCCGTTTCTGCTGTTTGGCACCAAGCCTAATGAGGTTTGCTAATGGTCCTTTCAAGTCTGTCTGAGGAAAAATCAACACTGTCCAAACTGGAACAAATGTGTATGGTTACTATGTGCACACTTGTTCTGTGTACCACGAACCAAAATTGCTTGGTTGATAACAGGATGAACATAACTTTTTAAAGCATGGTGAAAATAAATTGTTACAAAACATTTTACCTGAATTCACAATTATCTGATTCCCTGGGCATTGATCACAAACTATTGTCCAGGCATTCACATAACATTAGAGGGTTGAATATAAAACAAAAGTGACCAGTTTTTAAGTGCTTGAAACACAGGAAAAAGTGGTCATAAACTATTACAGTCTAAAACCGTCTGGAGGTCACAATTTGTCTTGAACCAAATGTACAACTTTCTCTAATATAACAGCAAATCACATTACTTCAATTTAAGCATTATAACTAGGTCAGGTGTTGAAAATTCCATTTGTATAGATATAAGAAAATAAAACCAACTGTTTTATTTCATTAGGAAACAATGCTATTTGTAAAACATGATTTTAAATATTACTTTGGCGATAGAACAAAACCCAGTGTGGCAGAAAAAACAAGCCTAAATTTTATCCAATTTAAAAAGCAGCTTTATAGTCCAAATCTTGCTGTGATTTTTTTTCCAAACACAGCTTCAGCTCAAGTTGCAGGTCACAAGACAAACAATGACCAGATGTCTGCAGGATGTAAACTGTAAAAGAGGATTTAAGTAGGGTTTTTTACGAGTCAGCTACTGATATTCATAGTACCTTGTCTCAGCCAAAACTCCTATAAAGAGTGAAACTACACAAAAAATTGACTTGTCACACCAGTTTCTTCAAGAGACAAACAAAAACCAGAAAGGAACAAAGAATAGATACCAGAAAATGGAGAAGTGTGCCTCTGTGAGAAGTGGCACACTTCTTTTTGTTCTGATATAATAAAAAAGGAAGATGATGCTCTCTGTGACAAGACACAAAACAATGGGTGTTCCTTACCACTTACTGCCCTTATCTTTTGTATATGAAGTCTGTCTGCATAAAATTGCTATTGCAACCCTTTATTCACCAATTCCAACACAAATACAAGTGTTGCTACTCGTGACTTTTGGATCTCACTTCCCCATCTACTTGAGAAACATTTAACCTCGAGGAATAATTAGCACCTTTTAAATACCTCTAATGTAACCCACTCTACCTTTGCCTGATCTCTAATTCACAGTTGTTAATGTTTTACAAATGCCAAGACTATAAAAAGGAAAGCTGCAGCAAACTGATGTAAAATCAACACCTTTTTTAAATGGTCCACAAAAATACCAACCTAACAACTCATGCTGGAAAAATGCACTACATCACTAAAGTTATAAAATGGTTCAACTATTAGGGAGGGAGGGAGGGAGCATATTGTAGAAAGCCCCATAAAGTTTAATAGGTAGAATACTTGCGAAAACTCAGTGCATCATTCCCTTTCAAAGCCATTTCAAGACAGCGTAAGCAGCTTTGTTCCTCTGCCACCTATCCTCACTTTCAACTCATTCTAAACTCATCTTCATTGTTTTATACACAGCTTTCTATCAAGCCTCAGCTGCCTGCTTTTCACATTCCTCTGTCATAAATCTCAGTCTTCCTCTCCCGCATTCTGCAGCCCTTTGGAACACAAGAATATGGGCTGGCAGAGTCACTGTATCAAATCTGTTTTTGAGTTAAACCAAACTGCAGCCTGGATCAGGCCTGTTTTAGCTGCTATTGGAAGAAAAATGGATGAAAGCTTTGCTTACACTAGCGTTCTGTGAGATTTTACAGACCAAAGTAAAGTCAGACAAAGGTCACAGGATGGACACAAAAGCTTTAAATGCAACTGTGTGTGTTTTAAACCATTGACAACTGCATCATTTTCTACAATCTGACACAACAATAACTCCTCCCACAATATTCTGTTCTGGGTCCTGGTCTGGTGTATATCCCGGCAACAGGTCAGAGGTGGGGTGCACCTTGAACAGGTAGCTGATTTATTACAATAACAACCATGCAAACACACACCTATGGTCAATATGGAACGCTAACCAACCAAACATGCTTGTTCTTGGACTGTGAAAGGGAGATGGAGTACTTGGAGAAAATCCATGCAGCATGAAAAGGCAACATTTGAGATATAAACAGTAATACTAATAGCCTGATGGATATTTTGAAATGCAAATCAACCTCCCCCAATTACAAATGCAAAAAGAGATCAGAAAAAAGTGTCTAGATCTGAAGTGCCTGAAATTCTGCTGCACAAATGAAAATGGAGAACATGTATGAAGAAAGAAAGTTTGACCTAATACTTGATCTTCTACAATGAATTATGGATCACACAAAAGCTAAAAAGTCTACAAGCAGACAGATAGACATTTACCCTACAACACTGGTTTATCAACACGAGTACAGAAAGGGAGGAAGACATTCCTGTTTTTAAGTTCATTAGTTTATAGTTTACCTAAGTACCTCCAGCCAATAGCTCAATGCCAGCTAACCAAACTTAACATTAGACTAAAAATCAGAAAGGCAAAAAATATGAATAATACAAGCTTCATTTTGAGTTCATAAGTTCACTTGGATCTTTTCTTTTAGTTTATTTCCTCCTATTTCAACTCTAAGATATGACTGCAGCTTGCAGGTTGCAGGAGAGGATCTGGTAGTCAGTGGAGTGTGTGTCTCTGTGCCTTAGTGTCTGTTCATGCATGCTGTGTTTCAAAAAGCCACCTGCGCCCGATAAAGACTTTGGAGGGCATTAACATTTAATCCTTAGGGTCAGAACTTGACCACAGAAAGATTTCTGCTTTTTAGCGCCTGTATTCAACCACAATCTGTTCAAGTAAAAACCCCAACAGTTATTTTAGGAGTGTGTTGGTCTGTGTGGAGCCCACTGGGATCCAACTGTGTGGTGAAATCTTGATAATGAAAGCTATAAATCTCTGTTACCACATCCCAGGGCTCAAAGCTCATAAAGCTGAAGGTCACAACCACCGTACAACAACAAATAAGTCCAGCTTCCCCTTTTCTCCCCTCCGTTTTATTTTCTTTACTTGTGTTCACACCATAAACAACAGTACCAACAGCGGTAGCCATGGCATCACCAAGTCACCATCAGGACTCAGATCTCATCTGCTTCTGGATCCAAGTCTCCATGGTAAGATTAATGAATAATAATCTTTTAAAATACCTTTTCCTTCCTCTTGAAACTTAATCTAAATTGACCTTTCAGTGAGCCTACAGATTGTATGCTTTATACAATAAGACTCAATCTGCTTTAAAGGTAACAACCAATACTTTAAGTTGAAGACAACTAGAACACTCATATTTTTTAAAATACTGTACATTTGGTCTCCTCTGTGTTCTAATCAACCATACCACATTGAATTAAGTATTAGCATCCATACATGCGTTATTTCCAAGAATTAACAAAAAGTCCTTGTGATTTGTCATCTTACAAACCACAAACACAATAAAGGCTCTCAAACAAAGCTGTGAAAAAAACAAATCTGCTTTGGCCTCAAGGTAAAGAAAACAAGAAAAGAGAAGAAAGTGTGTGCAAACGCTTTCAAACTTCACATCAGAAAACACAATCCCTATACTTAAAGCAATTAGCCCAGAGTCTTGTTTTCTCTCTCCTCTTTGTCTGATGCTTTCAAACTGTTTCGTGTGTCAGTAGAACAAAATACTCAGTAGTATCATTACAGACAAAGACAAAAGAAAAAACTGACGTTTTGTAGGAGGACAGTTTGAGATAACCAATTAATTTAACATAAAGAGAAGTATTAACTGCTAGCACAAGTTTTCATGGTTAAACAAACAAAAAGCTGTTTTTATTGTTTGTGTAGTTTCACAGATAAATTATCAGTAATTAATAATAAAACACAAGTAATAGTATGATGTAATGAATTAAATTTTACGACCTATTATTTATACTTTTGAAAAATTACAACTCATTCAATTTTATGTTTCATCATTCTTTGTTCAGGACATGTGTGATCTTTGGAATCATCAACATTTTTAAAGATGCCCGTTTTTAATATACACAGTAGTGTTTCCTACACACATAAAGTAGTTGTTTTATAACCAAGCACAAAGACGGGTTTGTGTCAATCAGATTTAGCCTGCAGAGAGGCAAAATGCGCTAAAGGCCACTGGGCACCAAACGTTCAGGAAGATTGACAAGTGCATGGTTAATGGTCGTGAGAAACAGCAGGCAGGGCTTCCTTGGTAAATGCTGCTTTAAGGGATGAGCGGGCAGAAGGATTAAGGCAGCAGACACCAAGCCCCATGACACTTTGACAGATGTGAGGTTTGCACCTCCCTAAGTGAAAAGGTCTTGGAATAAAAGAGCTACTGCTATGGTTTCTGAGCAGTGCCTTGAGCCCCACAGCTCAAACCTAAAGAAGGGGTCACACTGTTGCTTGACTACCGGCATTTAGGGCTTTGCCTGGAAAATAAAACAATTACGCGCACGGGCTGGATATTCTTGGTGCCTCACTTTTCCCACCCTCACACAATCACTAAAGCTCTCCGTTTTGTCTATTTAGATAGATTCTTCTTTTTAATTATGTTCAGTTTGGATACTAAATAAATTAAAAGCAATGAAGAGTCTGTACGTTTTTGTCTGAAGCAAAGTACTAAGTTTTTACACAATAAACCCAGAAGAAGAATGCTGATCTCCACCAAATGCACCTTTTCAGATGGTTGAAAGACGACAGCCTCATCATCTCCTGTTGGGTATTTTACAACAATGCCAGACTACACCAACTGGTCTTCACATGTTCCTATTTTGTTGTAATGCTTGCAATGTTTATCATCATATTCAGATCTCCAGTATACTGGTAGGACAAATGAGTGGCAACCTACTGAAGTTCACTCATTACATTTTAGTCATTAGGACAAGTACTTAAAAGAAAAATAAACACAAAAAGACCCTGTGCATAATATTCAGTCTTAATGCTGCTTATTAGCGTGCGTGCCACAAAAAAAAAAAAAACACACACACACACACACACACACACCAGACAACCGAGGAAAATCACACTGAGTCTTCACAGAAGTTCCTGTCCTCAATCGCTGACTAACACATTACCAACACAAGCGGAGAAAATTGTGAGCGCTGGTACCAACAAGTGTAAAACATCACTTTGTAAAGAACATGATAAGAGACTTCCTGTTCGTGCATTGTGGCTGTAGGGATAAAAGTGCTGTAGGAGGTAGCTTCATTTATTGTGTTGAAAAAAGAAAAGGCAGTTTCTAATTACTGTTGTTGGAACCTGCATTATCATTAAACCCCAAGGTTTCTGACAACAACTACACTGCCATGGCAACGGCACTGGAGGAGTGATGCCGGTGCTGCAGTTTCACGTTTTCCTTTATTTGCTGACTACTTGTGATCAGTCTGTTCCATGTAAATCTGTTCATTGACCTGAACCCACTCTGATGAGTGCAGGTGGACCCATCAGTCAGCTTGGCTGGGCCTTCTTCACCCATGGGCTAAACAACACATCGCAGCTGGGTTCATCTGATATTATGTAACCCAGGACCACCCCCGCAGGCCTTATTCACACCATCTCTCTCCTCCTACTCCACCTCCCTCTTTTGCACGATTGGCTATTTGAAAGGAAAGGTGCATTGAGAGACAAGAGTGTTCCAATACAATACTTATGAGGTTGAACAAATTGGGAAACTCAACCTTCAAAATGCACATAAAAAATCTATTAATAAAGTTGGTTTGAAAAAAGCTAAATTAGACAATTTTGTTTAGTATTTATCCCAAATACAGATTATAAACTTGTCACTTTGTGCCTATGTGAAGCTTTAAATTTCTAACACAGAATACAGTAAAACATTTTATCTGACTTTACTTCTAACAGTGATTCTGCTTTTTTTGATTCTTGGAAACAAATTTTGTTACTAAGCAATACTAGCCAAAAGTGGAAATGTAGTTGTTGCCTAGCAACATTACCTTATTGAATCTCATATCAGGAAGCAATGAAAACCACGGTTGCTTTGAGTTAAAACCCTCTAGATGGGTTTTTCATCTCGGGTACAGACTGTGATGTTCAACTACAATCAGGCTATTCAAACCATCTAAGAGTCTATTTTAGCTCTACTCATGAGTTCCTACAATTAACAACATGATTTCTTGGACAACAAACTTTTTAATTAAGTTTAGGCAGCTATGCTATAGCTACCCCACTTCATTCTTTCAAAAGCTATTTGCAATGAATGACCAGAACAGAAAATGGATACTTATTTACAACAATTGTGTCAAAATAAGATCCAGATAATAATGGGGGCAAGTTGAAGTGACTGCTTTTATTTAAAGCTCTCCTTAAGTGCAGCCATTTTCCCCCTAGCTCTTTCGGAGATGTTAAAGGACTCCCGGCAGTCATTTAATTAAAAACAACCCAGTAGGCCCTCACTAAACAAGCTCCTGCACTAGTCTGCTGTCATTAAAAAATCCCAATGTGGCAAAAAACTGAAATGATGAACCAGTTAATGAAAACCATCAGCATCCACAAACCACTCATCATTTCTCCTCACAGCTAGTAAGACTCAGCGGAGGCATTAGACATAAACTGTCAGAACTCTGAGGTAAATTTTCCCCAATGACCATCTGCAGCACTAATGCCACAGAGCTCTGCATCCGTTTATGGTGACGAGGAGAGATTCAAAGGAAACAGGTGGAGAGGAAAGAGGAGTGTGTCAGGGCATTTTTTGTCAAAACACTTCCACCATTGATGACTAAAGAAGCTATTGAGCTCCTTTAGAAATATATCTCTTCATTACGAAAATAAGTGATAAACCAAGTTAGATATTAAATGCATCTCTGTGAAAATATATTTTAAAAATACAAATTAACTTGTAAAGCCAAATCTGTTCAAATCCCCTCAGTTTTTTTTTTTTTTTTAAATGGGTAACATTAATGAGAAAGATGCAAAGGGTCAAGTCAGGGTCTACTCCTAACACAACTCAAAGATAACTGCTCCAGCCTTTTGCAGGAAGCCATAAAAAGGCAAAGCATCATCTGAGAGGCTGGGACTGCAATAAAACCTGCAGCTATGCTTTGAAGATAATAATAAAAGGATAAATGTTTCAGTTTATATCAATACTGTAACATTCATCTGCATGTTAATATTTGCTGTTATAATTACCAAATGGCCCCCAACAACTTTGGACAAAAAAATAATTCAGTCATTATTCAATCTTATCAAGTCTTACATTGATTTCTGTCATGACAGCATTACATACAAACATAAAAAGTGAACAACAATAAAGATTTGCAAACTAAGCAGTGTGTGTTGCTGCTAAAAACAAGAAATTCCTAAAGTCAGCAGAAACATTAGCATAAATAACACAAGATATTCAATATGTAGAATAAACATGCATTGTGTTAGTTACTTGTAATGATTAAAGCTCCAGGGTGCTCATTTATAAAACGTGCTTACGCACAAAATGGGCCAAAAAGTTGCGTAGGTCACTTTTTACGCAAAATTTGGGATTTATAAAAGAAAACGTAACGGAAAAATGTGCGCAACTCTAAGCAAACTTTAGACCTTGCGTAAGTACATGTTGGAGACGTGAAACCAGTCAGAGCAGCAGGTGAGATGAAAAATGTTGAATTTATGACGCAATTAAAGATTTGTAGACCCTCGCGCACACAGAACCAACAATCCGTCTCTAAAAAGAATAAAAATTTAAATCTGAATGAAAATTTGTCGCATTTTCGAAAAATATCCCAAAATGTTCATCCAGTCGTCTTCAGATTATATAACAAACTGCACTTATTGGCGCATTAATTGTGATTTCTGAGACTTATGAATCCTGCAGGGACACTTGTGCGTAATGCGCTGGATGCGCTGCGCAGCTCAGCCAGCAGGCAGACTCCGGATGAATGGGAGAGAGTTTTTAGAGATTTCTAGATAATGACTGGACGATCGATCAGCTGATAGATTCATTAGCGCATCCTATGGATCAACTGGGTCCAGTAGATCAACAGAACCATCGGAACCAGTAAAACCCGGTGTCACCGGCCGTTCTCGGGTTTCAACCAGCGATTATTTTATCCAGCAGGTTGACTGTTTAATAGGATGAACAGCATGACGTGTCTTCCCCTTTGGATTAAATTAAATGTTGTCATTAAACGTTTCTCTTAGATCTTCACGATCTCTCTGTCAGACTGACAGCAGGCGCGCTGCAACAAGACGTCTCTCGGAACACTTCCGTGTTCGTGATCTGTCACATTTCACCACCTAATAAAACATTTTCCCGTCCATCCACTTCACCACAAGCACCTTGAGTTTCAGCCTCTGTAAAATTACGCTTCCTAAACCTCTCTGTTTTCACGATTTACTGTTAAAAGCCAGAAACCCACCGGCTTATGCATATGCAGTTATTCATGAGGTACTTTGCATTGACCGTATATGGCAGAATGTGGGTGTGTAGGAGGAGGGTTCTGACCCAAAAACAGCTGAGCACAGTTCTAGGTCTGACATCGATTTATAAAGCAGAATTGCGTGGATCTGTGCGTCCGCAGGGTTTTATAAATCGGAAATGGAATTTGCGTACCTGAAATTTTTTGGCTGAGCTTAAGCAAGTTTTAGTAAGGATTCTACGCAAAGCTTTATAAATGAGCACCCAGGACTTTAAATTATCTGCACTGTGTGAGATCTGTTTTTTAAATATTCTTGCCCACGTTACTGGAGTGTTTCTGACAGGAATCACTAGATGTGGTAGGTAGGTGCTGCACCTACAACTTGCAGTTGTAAACCTTGCATGAACTGGCTGTCAAAAACCTACAAAAACAAATAAGCCAAAATATGGGAAACGTTGACCTAAATGATTTCTAAAGTGGCACACTTCCTCGTCTTTTGACTATTAGCATTAATAATAAGAAACCGTATACATCGTATCTCAAAAGTTTTACAATCAGAGCAAACTTCACACTATCACATTCTGGAAGGTCACCACAGTTCAGACTGCAGGAACAAAGCCCAGTGGGGTTGGCTTCTCTGCTGCAGCATGTCAGTTTGTGTAGCCCAACACATCCAATCACGCTTGTCCAAATAATCATTAACCAGTTCAGCCTTGAGTAAATATTTTAGGAACCTTTGTAAACTAGAAGGCAAACATGCACCTCTGAGATACAGACATGAACACACACTGTATAAGAAGGAGTGCAGTGGGAAGTGGGGCATGCAAATTTTATTGTTTTTCTGCATGCTGAGCTTGAACAAGATTGCAAACGATGAGGTCATCCCTATTGTGTACACACAGCATTGTCACACATTCCTTTGTGTGCCATTGTAAACCTGTAGCTTAACTAAAACCATGATGGAATGAACCCAGCAAAAGAACAGAACCACTTCCATTATTTTTACTCTAAAAAAACTGAAAACTAAACTATCATCCAAGGCCATCTCCTAATAGGTCAAAACATTTTTTTCCCTCAAAAGCCAAAGTGATGAGAAAGTTTTTAGTGAGAGCCACAAATCACACGTACCTTTTCCCTGTTTTTATTTCTGCACACAACACCTGCAAGCCAGATGTTAACATCAGCAGCGTAAATCGTTTCTATAGGTAAAAACAAATTTATCAAGAGGTTCATTTACAGTTCCATTGTCTGTCCTGTAGTCAAATCAATAAGTGCTAAAACAAACAGTTGATCAATGTTGTGGTTAAGTGATCGAACACTGCTGCCTATGGGATTCCCCATTTTTATGACTTAATGTAAAATAAAGCCCATGATAGCTGGTGCCAAATTTGTGAAACAAGCACTTCAAAAACACATTCTGATTTATTTTTTATGAGCACTTTAATTATTTGGACAAGAGTATGATTATGTCATATAAATGGAAGAGCAAAAATAAACAACTTTTACACTTAATCCTTTTTTAAATTAAAGTTATTTAAATTGGAAATATTTCAGTCTATCTAGGATCATTCTCAGATCAAACATTGAATTATTCTAAACAAGATCATAACAATAACAAAGCAGGTCGAAACATAAATGCCACAAAAAGAGCAGCACATCCATCTCCTAGCGAGCGACAGTGAAGCAGTATCCCTCTCTTTGCACGTGGATCTCCAAAGCAAGAAGAAGACTGTGGAGAGTTCAGCCAAAAGCTGTGGCAGCTTTCAGTAAATCAAGGCGGATTTATGCGTTTACTATCCCTGGCACGAACCAGGACCTCTTTGGAACTAACAAACCCAAGCAAGATGTCTTTCATTACGAGGCTCTCTCGTCCACAGCACAGGGACTGAATGGTAGAGTTTCATTCAGCAGACAAAGAGATGCCCTTGATATTCATTCAACTTCACTTTTAGCTAAATTTACAATGCAAAGCTTGTTTATGTATAAAGATGGGTTTTTTTTTAATCATATTACCTGTGATTTGCAAAAGACTTGTCTCTGCAGAATACTGGGAATGAATGCAGGCATTCAGGGAAACGTTTAGTATCTACAGATTAGCCTCATTTTATCCCAGAATTTGAATCAATTTCCTTTTGTTTTGGGTAGAAAAAATGTAACACCATTTATTTTTTAAAAATTAACAGGCACTAAAATCAGGTTTTCAGGAGTTGTGGCATCATCCCTAAAGGTATACGAGTACCATACAACTCTTACTTGCCTAAGGAAAACGTTTGATCCTGTATCTTAATTCCTCTCAAGCTACATAACCAGATGCCTCAACTGACCACAAGATTATCTGTTAGGCTTGTTGAAGCTCAGTGGGGCATCACAGCCAACGGGGGGAAACAGTCACATAATGAATCAATTTTAAGGCTGCGATAAAGTTCAAAAGTAAGTCGATTTTAAAGCAAGATTCTTCCCTCTGACCCACCTCTTCATGCCTGTCCTATCTGAATTGTGTGGTATGGCAAAATACAGCACGCTGTATTTTCTGCTGCACGTCTGTTTCCCAGAAAATCAAATGATATTTCATGGCAGTGTGAGTAGGTGACACGTTCCCCCTCTTTCACTCACATTCATATGGCTGTCAGCTGCTGTGCTGGCCTTGTCCTTTCTGCCATTCAGTGAACACACTGCTGAAGTCAGCTGCTACATCTACTTGTTGTAAGCTTTCTGTATTCTTGATTTAATGTCTTTGCATGGGTGTGATGCCCTCCTTCTGTGCTTATACCAAGGAGTGACAGCTAAAGAAACTGTTTTCTTCTTGAGGTATCGGTGGTGTGTTAAAATGTATTCTTTTTTGTATGTCTGAGGTACAGAAAAGCTGTGTTACAAATGAGCGCTAGTTCATGCAGTGACCACCACCGTTTCAGTCACCAAAAACATCAATATCTAAACCAGCATGATAAGCAGAGGACACATGCAGGAAATCAATTCTGCTAAGCACAGAGTCGCCACCCATTTCAGATGGACTGCTGCTAAAAATTAATGCTAAATGTTAATAGATGACAGACACTTGTTAGCATATTCATTGTCTTCACATTACATCTTATTTTGCTTCGTGCCAGCTCTTTACATCTGTTTGTTTCTCTCTTGTTCTTTGTCAACATCTGCTGTATCTTAACACAGATGAGACTGCATATAAAGGTAACCTCATTCACAGAATTTCCAGCTGCTTATGTCGTATAGAAGTAAACAGCAACCCATTAAGACTATTCATTTAACTGCAGTCATTTTCTGTGCACTGCCAGGCTGATGCTCTTCTCAGTCCAGCTCATTAATCATTGGTTAAAGATCACAAAGCTGCAAAAAGTTTCACAGCTCCTTTCAAGGTTAGCTAACTCCAGACTGTGACTATCAATAAGAGTACTGAAAAGTATTGGTAATATAAGCACCCAAATACTACCTAGTTGTAAGACATAACTAATTAACAAACCAATCTGGGTTAAAAAAAAAAAAAAAAAACATTTCTTTCATAAATACCAGGACCAGGCAGCCAACTGTAGCAACATCCTTTTAGTCATACAGCATGACAGAAATTCGAAGCTATCTGCTTGGAAACAGATGGCAAGACAGTTGGTAGGAATTTCAGCAACGCTCCCAAGCATGGTAGCAGATAAGATTTACAGTTCTTGTGCTCAGTTGAGTTCTCACGAAGTCAAGAGTGAGTCAGAGAGGAGCTGAAGAGACTGTTCAGGACATCCCGAGACAACAATCAGCATCACATGCATGGAAATCATTTTCATGCATGAATTTGTGCAACATCTGTAGTTGACTTCTTATATAAGACAGTCAACATGTTAGTTTTGCACTTTAACAACTGGTTTAAAAGATATCAGAGATAATTATTACCGTTAGAATAAAATTTGATTGGCATATCAATGTTTAAAGCCAGAAGAGGCTAAATAAACGATAAACTATTTATGCTAATGTTAAACACTTGCTCAGTTAACGTTCAGTTCATAACTGAAGTCAAACCAAGAAATAATATAATTATAAATAGTTTAGAAAGAGAAATGGCAAATAATTAACTTTTTGGACAAAGAATTAGAATGTTTTTATCAGAGCTGCATTATCAGTTGTCAGCTTTATGAATACCAGTTTATAAACTATAAACTTTTCATGCTCATAATTTAAGAATACATTTTTTAGAGAAATATTTTTGGCTTTACAAAAAATGTTTTATTCAAATTCCAAAGACAGATTACAGTTTTCCATCTTTATCTAGCGACCCATTTTCCAATGCATAAACAAAGTCAGGTCCAGGAGGTAAGCCCATACATCAGTGATCACTCTCACCAATGACATTCCCAGCTCCTCCTGGGGCATCTCTACGTTCTAGCAAGCCAGATAGGATACAAATTGTATATATCCCTCCAGTGAGTGAGTTCTGGGACAGCCTGGGGTCTCCTCCCACTGGGACGTGCCTGGAAACCTCCAGAGGAAGGATACCAAGAAGCATCCTCTGCTGACTCTTTTTGAATCTCCCCCTGGATGATGAAGCTCTTCACCTTATCCAAGGCTGAGGCCGGTCACCCTATAGAGAAAGATCATTTCAGCTGCTTGTATACAGGATCTTGTTTTCGGCCATGACCATAAGTGAGGGCTGGAATACAAATGGACCAGTAAATCAAGGGCTTTGCCTTTCAGATGAACTCCTTCTTTGCCATAAACTGCTCCATCTTCAATATGTTTCATCAGACAAAAACTGTCTTCTCTCAAACCGTCATAAAAAACACGTTTAAGCATTGTTTTTGGTTGTTCTTGTTCTCTCAGGGCTTTCCATCTGTACAGTATGTTCCCTCCATTTACTTCTGCATGGATTACCCTGCCTAGTCATTGTTTCATGGTGTTCTTACAGAGTTCTGCTCAACTGCCACAACTGAAACAGGCAGATTTTATAATCCACCACTTCAATGTGTTATAATCCATTTACAGCTTTAATTAAGCAGGCATTTTACCAGACAGGCAAGTAAATGCAAAATGAGAAAGTGGCTAAATTAAAAAGTATTTTGGGGCCTTAAATTTCAGGTCAAATCAACAGCTTATCTTGTGTCACCATTTCTCCTTTTCTAGCTGCAATGAAAAGCCCAGGTAAAGCCTATCAAAAGCTCTTCAGCTTTAGTCTCTCCAAAACACCACGGATCAAAGAGATGTGCTGTTTCACATATCTGAGAAAACACCGTAAGGGCTGTTTGTTAAGTGAAAACAAAATGCTGGCTTGCACTTCAAACACGTTAAAGAGAACACAGTCAGACTCTTCAAGCAAAACTGCACTCAGTCTTTAGGGAAACTTCAGTTTACCATCCATCCATCCATTTTCTGTAGCCGCTTAGTCCTCCACAGAGGGTCGCGGGGCAGCTGGTGCCTATCTCCAGCGGTCAAGGGGCGAGAGGCGGGGGACACCCTGGACGGGTCGCCAGTCCATCGCAGGGCCAAACTTCAGTTTACCGTTTGAGATATTTCAATTTAATTCCTGGATTTTTTAATTTAACCCAAAAAATACTGAGAATCAGATACATTCATGGGTACTGTTAAAAACTTTGGATAACAATATAGTTTTATAAGTATGTAGTGACTGTTTTACTCAAAGTGTGGGTCAACCTTTTTTTAAGCCTTCTTAAATGTGACCTAAAATCACAATAAACTACTGTTCTCATGTCATATATAATGCACAAAGTGTGTATATATACTACCGTACCTTTGTTTCCTTCTCTTTTAATTATAGCATATTTGGAGGTCATAAAAGCAAGAAATGTTAATGTTTTTTCATAAGCACCGATTTGTTGGTGATAAGCATTTTATTAAATCATTCTACTTTGTATGGCATCATTTCACAATAAAAGTGTAATTTTTGCTACTTTATCTATCAAGACATTTCACGTCAAGACGTAAAAGAGGGAGAGAATACCCAGTCCAACTGCTAACATGCAAACAAACAATGGGGAAAACGGGGAATTGAATTCTTTAAAAAATGTGGAAAATGTCAAGTGAGACTGGCATAGCTCCTAACAAAAAATACTTGTGCATGAAACAGAGGAAAAAGGGGGAGAAAAACACTGTTGATGTGTGCAGAAATGATGAAAATGTCAGTTTTGGCATGATTTTGTTTAGACACTGTTAGAGATGGGAAATAAGAGGTAGATACATAGATGGAATAAATTTCTACAGAACCAAACTGGAAAGTTTGAGGATTTAAATGTCCTCTTTTTGTATCCATCTTGCATTTGCAAACTTATCTGCTGCCAAAAGCCCTGCCTATCCCAGACAGGGCAAAGATTTGTGAGCACCACATCCGAATCACACCACAGACATAAAACCAAAACCTTAGGATTTTGCTAGAAAGAAAAAACCGAGGTCACAGGAAGTTCTTGGCTTAAACACATAAGAAATCCTCTACTGTGCTTACAATGCAGAGAGTTTAACCCTGTTTGAGGATAAATTTCAGTCAAATCCAGCTGCTTAATCCAGGAATACCAGAAGATAATTCTAACTTTCCACATCACAAGAACCAATAATATTCTTTCAGCTGTCGATAAAAAAATTCTGATACTTTGTCACTTTCTTTTTTTTTTCTCCACCTCCTCCTTTATTCAGCAGCTACATGTGTGACAGAACATGCGCGCCTCCACCTACACAAGCAATTTCAGTAGCCTACTTAATATTGTAAATGCGACACAGCCTGTAGATCTGCTCAGCCTTGGCATTCATAAGCTCTGATGAGGCACAGCTGATGGCATGGGATGTTCAACTACTAATACATCAGAGTTTATTATTAGTTTGATTCAGCAGATGCTGCAGCCACAGGAAGAAAAAAAAAAAACAAGCAGATCCAATACAGTCATGGTTGAGAAATGTCTCTCTTGTTGCTGTGCTGCAATTTTAAAGTGAGATCTATCATCACTAATAAAATTAAGTTGTCTTCTCTTCAATTTTTTGATATTTAGCTCCTCAAAGGGGGAAACTGTGTGTTTGTGTTGGTCCCCTGGAGGGCTGAAGCTGGTAGCCCGAGGCAAGACTCCACAGGTGGAGATGGGGGTATTAGAACAAGACAGAGCATCTATGGGGGGTTCCACTTACAATAAAAATTCCTCCCAGGATGTCATTAGGGCAAAGAAAAAGGTCTGACAAAAGCATGGACTAAAAAAACTCACAGAAAGCAAACTTTTGGGTGCAAAAACAGGTAAATTGAACTTAAATGCAGTTCACTGTGGCACACATGTTGTGAAATTAGTTGTTTTTTTTTAATCACAATGATAAAGCATTTGCATAATGATCAGTATTCAATTATGACAAAACTAAACAGACAGCCATTTTGATTGATGATACAGAATTAACCAAAGCTTAGATTAAAAACTACATTAAAGTTTTATGTTCCAACGTGTGTGTTGATCTGTGCTTTGTCTGAATTAAATCTCCCTGCAAGAATACACATTTGTGCCATAGTGGCAGATTGCAATGCATTTTAACACCTTACAGAGCTTCAGTGAAGTACTGCAAATATCCAAACAACCCCTCTTTAGATAACTAAAATCCCTGGCAAAAAAAACACTGCAGTGACTTGAATTACTTTACACCAAAAGCTTTCCAGGAAAGAGATAATTCATCAGCAACGTGACATTTTTTATCTGATGGGAATAACTCAGGCAATAGAAGATTATTGCGGCGTTTTAAAGAAAAAAAAAGATAGACTGAGAAACCCACGACAGCAGCGGCTGCATACTGCTATCACAATTACGTAGCAGTCACCCAACATCTTAAACATGTATCCTTCTCTGGTGGTCAATTAGCTAAATTCCCTGTGTCTGTTTTTTGAAAACAAGGATGAATCGTCTACATTTTACAGATGTGAGCCTTACGGTGAGGCACAGACTGAATTTAACATTCACTGAACGGGGAAGTGAACGCTACTCAAACCACATAACACGAGAAATGATCGGAATTCAGGAATACAGCTAATTAAATTAAATTAGCTGTTACCTAAAATGCATGAGCGCCGAGGAGCAGCGTTACCCTGCTGGCTAGCTAAACTTTTCTGTAGTTTTCAGAGAAACTGTTACCTTAAACTCTTGTTTCGATCTTATACGCATTAATAAAACGCGTATGTGTAGAAATATTGATTATCTAACAGGCAGCTACTCTGTGGTTCGACAAATCTAAAGGTGTTTATGTCTCCCGTGTGGAAACCAATGGAGGGGTGCGCTTACCTTTAATAATTCCCCACCTTGTCTGCTTCCCCAAGAAGAAAAAATAATGCTCTCGCCGGTCAGTTACAGGTGTACACAAACCGTGACTGAAATCAAGCCAACCGAACAGCAGAAAATCACTAGAGTGCTACACCTTTTCATCTGCTTCTGTCCGTGTGCTCCGTCGACCGCCTCTGGGTTTGTTCAAATCAGAAGTTCAACCAAAGTTGCAGCGTTTCGCTCCGCCTCGCGACGGCGATGAGGTCACTGCCTTGCCTCCTTCTGTATTCTCGCGATACGTATTAGCTCATTCCCATGAAGAGATTGCGTAGTCTCGCGATAAGGATACGATTAGACGAAAAAACAAAACATGCTGCTGATTCAAGGATGGAAGAGAGGAAGAGCGTTGCTCTGGCAACAGAAAGGATGAGGATTTTTGAAGCTCTAGCTCTTTTGTCATCGACTAGTGTTCGTATGGTAGATTTAATGAATACTGCGAACTGTAACTTTTAAAACATGAAAGGTATTTGGATACTCCAATTTGCATGCAGGTATGACAAAACAATTAGAAAACTGTTAAAAAAATTACAGACAAGATTACAGTAAAAAATTATAGTGTCTAAAAGTTGTTCAAGTGAGAACACATTTTTCTTTTAAGATGATTTTGGTCTGAAATAGCTTTTAAATATATTATTTAACTCATTGAATTCATTGTATGTTAATATCTCTCCTAAGTGTGACTCATTTCTCTTCAAAAACAACTTGGTCAGAGTTAAATATTTATATGCATATGTATTTTTATGCTAAATTAAACACAAAAATGTGTTAATTTGAATGCAATTTTGTTACATAAGAATTATTATTTAATATTTTTATGCTGTGTAAACATTTTAGTATTCACTTGAATTCCGTCTTTGTTTTATAATAGTATTCTTTAGTAAATTACATGTTCTCTACAAGAACAGTCTTACATGAAAACACTTGAACAATAGGAATAATTAGGCTTTTCTATGATGACAATAAAACAAAAATGCAGGGAAATGGGCTTGCTCACCCACATAGCCACATTGTTCAAGAAAAACATGCAATAATTAAAAAGTAATATCAAGTTTCTTTTCATTCAAATTATGTAAAAGTTCTATCAAATATTATTATTGACTTTAATAAAAACAATTTGTAAGAATTAAAGGAGGAAATGATCAGATATTTATAAGACAGGATCATGTTAATTATGATTTTAATGACACTATTTTTATATAATTTCAGTGTAATGATACCAAAATGGCTTTTTATATTTGCACACTGACGACAAGTTAACTGTATTTTTAGATGAAAGCAATCTGGTTATTTTTTATGCCAAATCATTACCAGAAATACAAAATCTGTGGTCAGCCCAAGGGTGATAGAAGCTACTTTTGTCCCACTTTAATTAAACACAAGGAACATTTACCTCTAAATATGTTTGGAAGTAAAATTTTGAAAATCTAAAGCATTCAGTTATTATTGTGTCTTATTTTTTTGTTCATCTTTCTAGAAGTTAGCACTCAACATTTACTCATTATCTTGGCTTTAAGAGCTGCTCTGATAATTCAAAGAGTTATTTTTGACCATGACATTAACTCGTACCCTTAAAACGTCTCTAAGGCACCCTTTATTCATCTCTGCAGAATTAGGAGCATCCTTTTCTGAAGTGATGCTATAAAACTGGTCCATTCTGTTATTTTAATGACTTGTAGTTTAATTTCAGTGCAGCAGTTTTAGCAGCTGCTAAAAAAAAAATCAAATAATTGATTTTAACAGCAGAGGGGTTCTCCAAGAGAGACCACATTTCTACTGATTTGGATTTTTTAATTGACTCATTTTAGAGTAACTTTCAAGTTTATTGTTAGAAAGCTTTTAATGAACTAGTCCCATCTTTGTCCCTTTATTAGACTAAAAAGACACTTTAGTCTCAGTGTAAGTCATGCTTGGAACTTCCAAACCATTCCTTTTTTAATTACATGTTAATCTTCTTTTTGTTTTAAATTCTAATGTATTCCTTATATTTCCATTTACATAATCTACCCATTGCAGTTTTTTTTATCAGTATGTAATTGTTTCATGTATTTGATTTTTGCCTGCTTTGCTTTGTCAAAGAAATATTTCAGATCTTTTGAAGTCATGAACAATTACTACCTGTTGCAGCCTCAGTTTGGAGACACTGGATTGACAGGAGCAAATCACATCTTTCTGCATGTTAAGTCAATGATTAAAACCACACAGCAAATCTCAAAAACATGTAGAAATAAAATGCAAAAGACTAAAATCATCAATGTGTGCAAAGCGATTTATTGTTACTTTAGTATCAGTCATGCCCTTTAAATTCCACCTGCCTGCTTTCCACACATACATTAATTATCAAATCATACATTTTTAATTAGATAAGAGAAAGAACATTGCACTAATTAAAGCCGCTCAGCAGGAACCAACGTGACAAGAGGGTGAAAATTATGGCAATCTCAGGAATTTATCTCTTTCTCTCCTGTTAAATAGTTCAGTCTGTTTATTATTTGGTCTGTCCTTCTTTTCTATAATTAATCATTTCTGTCTTCAAACTGACTCCCTCTGATTTCAACTTGTTATCCGTGCATCCATTCTTCCAAAATGTCATCTAGGATTACATAAGAATCTAATAAAGACAAAGACAAACAGATTACTGTCATTAGAAGCAGTCCTGTAGCTAGATGAGTCTTAACACTACCCTATTCTGTCATGTGGCAGATATTTGTGTGGGAGGTTTGTATTGTTCCCTGGAGACCCCCTCCACCCACCGAGGATTAGCAGTCTAATTGGGTTAGCCACATAATGTAATTCATTTAGGATTGAAGAATTATGGAGACATATTACCAACACACACACACACACACACAGAGAGAGACAGTGAGATTTCACCCTTTGTTGTGTTTGTAAACTAAACATACCTGAAAAGCTTAAAATACTGCACCGCACTGCAATTTAACAAAAACTCATTTGATTTGGGCTTTATGATTGAATCACATGACTTTTCATTTCCACTCCTTCCTGTGGAAAGTATTTCACCTTTTATCTTGGCACTTTCTCTAATGTTTTTTGCCTCTACTATGCCATCATAGAAACTGACTTGCACATATTTTATTGTGTGTTCTTGCAGTGTGTTGTGATACATGGAGGTAAGACGTTTTTCTTGCATGCACCATATGAACAAGTGACGTGTTCAGTCAAAAAACAAAAAACTGATTAGGCTGATGAAATAAAATAAAGCAAAACTCTTGTCACCAAAACCATAAAATGGTGTCAGAGGAGCAGCAGGTCCCAGAGGGATGTTGTAGCCCCCTTCATGACCAATGTTCACATCCATCTCATCGGCCAGCTTGTTAGTCTGTGTGCTGCGTTTTGTGCTTTGCACCTTGAAGCTAATTCCTCTTCAGGAACGCTGTGTTTTTCCACGTCGCCCTATCTGATTGTAATGCTGCAGCAGCATGTCTGAGTTATATTAGGATGTCAAGTCTGACATGGGCCGACCACTTTTAGATGACCAAGGTAACCCAGAGAGGGAATGAGGTGGAATTCCTGACAATGTTACCCCTGGAAGCAGATGATTAAAAAGAATGGGCTCCATTCACAACGTCCCACTCCTGCACTAATGGAGATTGACATGACGAAAGGCGACAAGTTGTTTTCACACACACTGGCTCTTTTGTCCTCCTTTCAAGGGGGGGGCGTCACACAGACAGTGTGCTCTGAAAATAGACAAAATTTGATGCACTTGTTATTTTCCAAGTGGGGACCACTGTGTCTTGATTGGAGTGTGTGAGCAATTAGTGCTTTGTTGCCACCGTTATTGTGTTAGAGTAAATTGCTGGGATCGTCTGAGTGACAGATGTTCACTCACTTCATGATGCTATTGTAAATAATGCTGAAATATGTTTATTCTTTTGAGTCAAAATTCTTTTTCTTTTCTCCAAATATCACAGAAATAGATCAGCAAAACATACATTTTTATTCATGTCAGCGTTCAGAAACGTTTGCTTTGTATTTGTGTGTGTGCAATGCATCTAACACTGATAGTAAACATCTGACACTAACCGGTAAAAGATATTACAAATATTCCCAAGAGAGAGATATGTTCATTAATGCAACCTGAATAAGCTCGTTCTATAAGTGAAAATTTTTTTAAATTATAGAATGGTTATTTTCTTAACTTCATAAAAGTAATAAGCTGCACTAAAACGTATTTTCTGCCTCAACAACTGAAGGAGAAATCCCCACAATAAATCAGAATCTTACTCATAAACTCTCAAACATTAATCACACAATCAGCTTTACTGCCACAAAATTAAAAACTAAATGTTTTTCTGCATCAATATGTTTTGTAAATCTGGGGCAGCACACTCTGAGAAAGACTGATGAGTCGTTTTAACAGCAGCCATGCAATTACAGTAAGTACTTCTATTTAAAAAAAAAACAGGGGAATGACTGAATTATTTAGTGGATCTATTGTATGCAAATTTGCTAACATGCAAATAAAAAGGCATTGCTTTGGAATATTTTGCGGATGTTTCAGATGAGTTCTCGTTATCAGTGGAAGGTTAGAAGTGTGTAAACAGTGTTGTGAAAAAGTATTTGTCCCCTTACAGATTTCTTGTGTTTTGCTTTTTTGTGAATGTTTCAGATCAGCAACATCTGACAAAGGTAACCTGAGTAAATACACTATTTTTAAATTATGCTTTTATTTATTAAGGGGGAAAATCTATATAGTCCCCCAAGTCTTAGATCATGAAGATGTTTTTGGAGGTGTTGGTCATTGTGTTGCTTTTAAGGTTCTGGCGTTAGAACTCTATAGAGTCCATGTTTGTCCCCCTCTCTTTCCAGTTGCTGAATCATGAACTCTGACCTTAACCTGAACCAAAGGGAGGCCTGCAGTTCTTTAGATGCTGTCATGGATTTTCTTTGTGACCTTCTGATTTTTCTTTTCTGGGGAAGTGGTTTCTAAATTTTCAGGTCTGGCTACATTTCCTGAATTGTGTGATTAAATGATAATTAAAACAATCTGTATTTTGTATTTTCTCAGGTTGTCTTTGAATGATATTTAAAACTGATTGCTGATCTGAAACATTTAAGTGACAAAAAGCAAGAACAGATCTCTGAAAGGGGCAAAAGTTTTTTATGTTTACATCCTGTTTCTCTGCTAAAAACACCCAAACAATCACATCCCATGAGGGACTTTTGTTCATCTTTACACACGCTCTGGAATAACTAGTCTAATAAATGTGTTGAACGTGGGTATTTTTATGAAGGCAGAGGATTAACATCTAAGCTACTTGTTAAAAAGCCGTGCAGCACTGTGATCCTTATGGTCCGTTTTCCTTTGTAGAGAGCAGGAGAAACTCTTTGAACATATGTTTGCAAAAGCAAAGCCAGTGTCAGAATACAAGTTCAAAATACCTCCTGCTTGGAACCGTGTGCACACATAGATCTCCTCACAAAGAGCAGGTTGACTCACGCTGGTGTGAAAACACGGTGGATAGGTGGGAGGATGACATCACAGAGGCCTGCAGAAGAACAAGTGCCTCGGAGTTGGACCCTTTTCAATCACACACATAAGGGGGACGTGCACACACTTGCGCCTATACATATATAAGCACACACAGCTCTCCTCTGCTGCCTCTCAATCACACCAACCACCCCCGCTGCATGTGCACGCAAACACGAGCAAACAGAACATTCCCTCACCAGAAATAACACTGATTGTCCCGAGGAGACATTTTTGATTTTCAGCCTCACATGGGGGCAACGTGGGCAGAAGCAGGATGGTGGTTGGCCAGGATGCGCCCTGATGGGATTTGAGCAGAGAGAGGGGAAGGGGCTAAGGATTTAAAAAACTAGATGTTAAAAACAGAAAAGACTATTCAGCTCAGATGTTAAGAAGCGCTACCGATGTCTTCTGTCCCCATGTCAACTTGCATTCATGCGTTCACCTCATGCTGCATGGGTCACCTCCAGCTTTTAGCACACTGGCACGTGTAGAAAGCAAATGTGATTAACTGTCAAACAAAAAAAATCAAAATATACAGACACCACTAAAATCCAGAAGCACGTCTATTCTCAGTGCATCTAACGGGATTAAAAAAGGAAGAAATCAGGATTAAAGCTTGATCCATGAAGAGTTGCTGATGCAGTGATTCACCGTGCACTCTCCAGACAAGCTCTGTGTCTTCCTTGGCAGTGATTAAAAATAGTTAACCATGCTTGGCGAATGCACGTTTGACTCATGTGAACATGGCTGTTGGTTGTTTAAGTCGATTAGACTCTTCTTGTTGTGCTTTCTGTTAGGTGACATCATCTTTGTGAGCAGAGAGTTATGCATCAGTTGCTTTGAAACCATTACATTGGTGAGAAAACTGACCCTACATTAAATAAAATACAGCTTTGCTGGATTTTTGTGTAAGTTTGTTGCATCGCTGTTTGCAAAAAGTGATCCTGCTGCAAACAAAAAAGATGCATTATGTTGTTGCATATAGAGAATGATGCTATGTTTTTATGATGTTAAAAGGGAACTTTAAAAGCTTTGAACTCAAGAACATAACTCCATAAAGTCATAAAGTCTTTTCCATAAAGCCTGTTGTTTATAGTTATAGATTATATGCTGTAGGATTTCTAATTTGCCACCATTTGTCTTTCATGTTAACTCAGGTTCTGTTTCAGACACATGCGTTACTGTTTCTAAAACTCCTGTCATTTCGATTAGTTACTTTAATATCGGTTAATTAGATACGATTATTTCATGCTTGCTGCCCTTGAACTTGTGTTTCGAGTCCTTCAGCTGCTTCACCAGCTCTGCCACTTTGTTCAGTCTTCATATGTTGTGAAAAAGGGACAAAAGGAAATGGTTTCAGGAACACATGCAGCTTTAAAAACACACACACGCATTTAAAAAAGCACCAGGCGACTACAGGTGGCAAAAAAATGGAGGACAAAGTGATTCAGTGTAAGATCTGGCTGCACAAGAAAGCTTCCACCTACACTGCTTCATCTGAATGTGTGATATAGAGTCTATTTTCTGCTCAGATTTTCTGGCGCGCTGTGGCCAGAAAGCAACGGCTCTATTTGCAATAGAGGAGTTGTTGAGGATTGGGTGGGAGGGCAGCGGGGGTAGTGAGGGAGGGGGAGTTTGGGTCTGGCCTGGCTGGAGGCTGAAGTTTTTAATTATAGCTGCTGAGCAGGTATTTCAGGATGGAGCGGGTGTGTTGAAGGGGCCTCCGGTGACCTTAAAGCCATCATCTCTGGCTGAACGCTTGTGATGAACTGGTCTCTAAATGCACTCGCCTCACTGCTTTGTTTTGACTGGCACTTGTTTATGGGACTGACTATATTTGCAAGTGAGACATCTCATTAATGTGGCGCAAAGATGTCATCTGTCAGACAGTAAATAAGAAGCTTATTCACAAAAGTGGTGTTTTTTGTTAAGATTTGATTTGTGATGATTACAAATTCCACTATTATTTACCCAAAATGTCATTTAGATTGTTGTTTCTTATCTAATGATGCAGAATAAAACCAGCCCTTCTTTCATGTGATCATTTTTGACCAGATAAACCTTGTTTTTTCTCTGCATTGAACTGAAATTCTAATCAAACGCCTCGTTTTTTTCTTCATGTGTGGAATCAGAAACGGCTGTTGGTTCTTTAACAGAGCAGTAAATCAGAGAACTTAAACGCAGTGATTGTTTCACAGCTGTCTGGAAGATAAACACATCCACACCTCTGCATGGCCTCATGGGAAACTGCTGCATCTGGGGGTTTTATCTTAAAGTCCACAAAGACTAAAGCAGCATTTCCAGACACATTTTGGAGGCAGTGTCTTGCAGCCTTTTGAGGTGCTTTTATGTTGCTCATCCTTTAAAATATAACCTGTGGTTATTAGACTGAGGAGAAGAAAATTAAAGGCCTCGTATTCCTTGAAGGAATGCAGGTCGTCTGCTGCTTTTCATGCTAGATTTAAAAATAAGATCATCTTACATTGAGAAAAGGAGTTGTAGGTATTGATGAATTCTGAATAGTAACGTTATGCTCGATCTATAAGCATTTGGATAATGTGAATGACACTCAGCTACAGCTATATGAACGTTAAGCTCAAAATCTGTAAATCAACACAGTTACAGCTGTTTGTAAGCTTTATAAAACAATTTGGCTGTGGTGGCCATCTTTAATGAGGTTTTCTCCAAAGTTAATCAGTTCATTAAAGGAAGTTTTGTAATGTGTCTTAGGGTATGTGATGGGGTGGGGTTTGAGCTACTGAAACACCAAATTTGAGCTCAGTATCTGTGAAATAAACTCAGGTATTGACACTTCTGTGTTTAATGTAACTGTGGCAACCATCTTCCATTGAATTAGCTCCAATATAGCAAAGTTTTGAACTATTAGTTATGAGTTATACCCATTGTTTGTGGTCATTAACGTCAATCATATCTGTAGAAGTCGTATTAAAAAAGGTCGACTCTAAAAATGAATCTGTTGAAGGCGTAGACCCAGTGGAATCCGTCTGATGGTTCTTGAGATATTTTGCTACAAAAAAATGAAGGAGCACAAAGACAAGGGCAAAAATATTATTGGCTGCCTTTTGCTTTGTGGCAGACTGATAAAAACTCCACATCTGTGTAAGAAAAAAATCTTTACAACTTCTCTCAAAGGAAAGATTGATATCAAGACTGGCATTTTGAATGCATTATGTTCGTTTTATAGTAAAAAGTGTTTTTCCATGTGGTTGTCGTGTCATGATTTAGAGAAAACCTGCATATGAATATCTGCTGCAAAACAGTGAGCTTTTAACCAAACATCAGTGTGTGATGAGATGGAATTACATGGAGAAAATTAACTCTTTCCTTCCCTCTTTCCCTCACACAGAATCAGTTCACAACTTTGATACATTCCCTCAATTCCCTCCTCTCTCTTTCTCTCTCTCTCTCACACACACACACACACACACACACACACACACACACACACACACACACACACACACACACACACACACACACACACACACACACACCATATGGCTGAATGTCAGACAGCTGTGAGACCTGAAGGAATGTGGTAGAAATTTGTGCAGCAGCAAACGACGATGATGATTGTTCACACCAGCAACAATAAACTCCCTCCCTGCATGTGCACGTACGTATGTGTGTGTGTGTGCATGGATCGTGTTTGTGCGTGGGTGCTGTGTGCCGGCGTGCACAGCGACTTGTTATTTTGTACGTGTGTGTCTGTGTGTCACTTAGTCTTGTGATAGATACTCAGCTGTCACATCTCTCAACCAGACATCACTTCCACATGCATATTCATTATTATGGCAAATTCACAAAAAGCTTTAATGACTTCACAACATTAACAGCTCAGATGAGGTGATGAATAAATGATTCACAGCCTTTTTACCTCCTTAATATTACCAGTAACTAGTCAATTTCTCCATTTATTTGTTGCAAATCTATTATTTTGTGATGAGCTAAAACTCAGGATTTTAAATGTGAGGACCATGAGCACCAAATAGCATTCGTATTTATAAATAATAACTCATTATGCGTAGTAATAATAAGTAACCATTTAAATTAGTACAAGACATTTACAAATGTAACCATTTAAAATCTTATCATGCCACGTTTTGAGTGCTTATAATAAAAGCAAAACACTGATTAGATCAAATCTGCCATCTACTGGCTGAAATGTGACATGACATAAAAAGGAGTATTTGTTTAATTTAAAAATTGATATTATGTTTTAAAAAATTTTTTAACCAATATATACAAAATAATTTAAAGAGTTTGAAGCTGTTATTTGAAAGTTATTTAGGAAATAAGTGGGAGTCTCCTTCTGATGAAGGTCTACTTCAGTTTGTGATAAAGGGCTAAAACTATATTAATAAGTGTCACAACAACCCATTGAAGCTCATCGTCTTTGCCTTTTGTAAACATTTAATAAAACTGTAGAGGGTTTTAATCTAAATGGGATATTACCTGATTAAATAAAATACTAAGGGGTGCCCTAATCTCAGTTCTATGAAGAGAAAAAAAAAGAGCCACAAATTTGCAGACATATCCAACATCTTTCCTCCAAGAACATGTTTGGATTTTGCATTTAATATACTTCCACAAATACAGTTAATGTACAAGAAAAAGTTTCTGAGAAACAACACAGATACACTGTGCATCTATAGCTTACATCATTCAGTACAACATACTGTCTTTTCACACTTTGCACACATTAACACTTATTTAGCATTTAATAATACTAAGTTGCAAAAACATAGCCATACTTCTCTTTATTATGATCATCTTTCTGTGTAACTCTCCAAGAGGCAACTCTGGTCAAATGCTATACTTATATAATGATAAAGTGATCATTAACTTCATTGAAGTTGCATTAAAAAAGAATGGAAAGAAGAGTGAATTACATGCAAAACTGTTACTCATTCCTTCTGAAAAATAACAAAAAAAGAGGCATTTCTACTTGAATCTGTACAAAACAGCAAGAAAGAGACAGTATGACATCAACCATCCAACCATCTAGAATTTACAGCCCGCCTAATTCAGTAAAATCCATTGAGTTATGCTTTGAAACATGTGGTATGTACAGCGCAGTGAGCAGTTCTAGGGTAGGATCATTTCTGCTCCTAAAACAAACACAGAACATAGAAAAATACCTTCTGTTTTGCTACGGGGGGATACATTTGCTCTCAATGCTGGAAAATCTGACCTCAAAAGCTGCAATGTCAATATTGTTTTGTCAAAATAAAGCAAAGAGTGTTTGAATGGATGCATATATTAATAATCCTTTCCCCGTATTAAAGGTAACCTTTTCAAGTGCAAAAACAACCCAAAGAACATTTAAAACTAAACATTTCTTCAACGTGTGCTACTCATTCCAATGCACATAGCTCCCTCTGGTGGCATTTATTTACACTGCAGCTAAAGGGCTCATTAAATAGATGCAGGCAAAGGAAATTAACATGGAAGAAGCTTGAATGAAGATCACTTTGAATGACAGAAATTCATGTGTTTGAATTAGAATCAGGGCTTTAAAATAATGAATTATAACACTTTAAGTTAATAACGGGCCGATTCCAGTCATGCCTTAACTTCTTTGTTTATAAAACTACAAATATATGAAACTCAAACTTCTTCCAGAAGATTTGTGACATTTTGGGGGGCAGGAATTGAATTTTACTAGAAACATGTTAAATTTAGCAGGACGCTTTACTCTTCACCTTCGAGGCAAAAAGCTCGCCCACTTTAACAAAAAATTCCTTTGAATCCATTCAACAAAACTCCTAAAAGTTGAGTGGATATTCAGAATGATAGCTAAGTGGGCTAGCTCGTCCTTTCAGACACATTTTTTCTAAGAGTGTGCAAAATGTGAGGAGATGCTGTTCATCAACACCAGCAGCCTTTGCGCTGGTCGCCAGGCCCTCTGTCACAGAGTCCCTCCTCCTCCTCCAGCGCTGTGAGATTAAGCTCGTCGTTGAGGGACATCCGAAGAACATCCAGGTCCTTTTTGTTGGCTGCCAGCACCTGTTCAGCCAGTCGTGTAAAAGTCTTGGAGGAAAACACCATAGAAGAAGGAGGAAAAAAATGGGGGATAAAGTCATTATGACAAGTTTATCTCGATAATTCAGTGAAATTTCATTCATTCCTTTCACCTCACCTCTGTTATATTGTGGTTAGTGAAGGCACTTGTCTCAAAGAAGTCCATCCCATAGGCCTTAGCTAGCTGGAAAAGCAGGAAATGAAAATTCAGCTCATTAAAAAAAAAAAAAAAAGTTGTACTTTTTTTTTTACCTCACTCATGTTTTTAATGTTTATTTATTAACCAGATTTCATGATAATATTAGATTAGCTGTGCAGTTTGCTCAGATTTTAAGTCATGTGATGCATGAAGCCAATAGATAATCAGCAGCGTGCACAGAGCTCAAAATGATTTGCTGTTCTGTTTCCAAAAATCTAGAATCAGAATGTGCAGGTGACCATGATGCAAAACAGAAATAAAACATTGCTTCCTCATTCACATGACTCAAAAGATAAAGTGATGCCATCATCAGCGTCACAATCTGGTGTTTTATAGAACAGCATCTATGACTGTTGTAGCTTCATGCAACTTCAGAGCAGCTTCTCTCACAGAACGCTGCAGCCTGATGCAACTTATGACTCATCATCTCCTGATGAAATGTAAAGTTTGCTATTTCAGAGATAAGCGTGGTGCTAGCTGCTCAGATTGCTAACCTGACTAGATCATTCCTACACGTTCCAGACCAGATGTTTACACATAGGTCCAGATTCTCATTCAGGGATTTGTGCTGCATAACTATAGCAATGCTGTAATGTTGGGAGGAGCAAACACACTGGTTACAGTCAACAGATCAGAGACATAATAAACTCTAGGAACATTAGCAGACTATTAGCAGCCTTCCAGCTGGCATTTTGGAAAGATATCAAAAGAAGTGGACACTTTGAGGTCTTGAAAACTATCTTTTTTTTAATTTATCAATGAAAAACTCTCTCTAATCTTAGTTGTTTTTTTTTTACTTAAAGTATTTTTAAGCAGTCAGATCTCTAAACTATGGGTAATTCAAAATAAAATTTAGGGTTTTCATTATTAGTAAGTCATAATCATCAAAACTATAAGAAATAAAGGCTTGAAATATTTCACTTTTACTTTCTGAAATTAGAAAACAAGAGATGTTGAACTTTTTCATGATATTGTAATTTTTGACATGTACCTGTAAACACTACAATTAACAGCTAGTTTTAAAATCAACACAATTGATGTTTAAAAGGCCAAAATGTGAGATGAAATGATTTATAACAACAAATAATATGAATTAATAATAATTTATCATTTATTTAGGTCTATTTAATCAAATTATTCTCTTAAAAACTTTTCAGAACTTTTCTCAGAAAAATATTTTCTGACAATCTGATAGATTTCAGATTTAGAAACACGGGAGAACAAAAACACCCATTCAACTTAAATTCTAATTATTAAACACCTAAAATCACACTGCAGTAAACTGAGTGCAAAGGATAGCTTAAAGGTCAAAGTTCATGAACCAAAGAAAAGTGAACAACCTTTTTTTTTTTTTTAATCAAACCAAACATGACAACAAGATAGCTGGAAGGTCAACTGCATTAAGTGTTGTTGTTTTATACAGTAAAATTTAATTCAGATGTGCAGATTTGACACAAAAAACCAAATGATCTCCACTAGAATTTGATCAGTCCTTAATGTCTGCATCACTTTAAACCCAAACTGAAGCTAAAACACTTAAAATTCCTCAGCCTGCAACAGGACTTCCATAGAAACACCTGGACCTGACCCACCTTGACACCTTGCTCAGTGGCCACCTGCCTCTTGTCCACTTCATCAGACTTGTTCCCAACGAGAATCTTCTGGATTTTGTCTGGAGCGTACTGCAGGGTGATAATGGATAACAAATCCACCGATAATAAGGACAGACGCACAGATAACGAAGAGAAAATGACATTAAACAGACAGGAAGAGCGATTTGAAATGTCAAGCTCAGGCAGCAGGGAGGAAAGCGCCGCAATCAGGAAATGAGACCGTGATTAAAAGTAAGAGAGAAACACGCAGAGCCTAGATTTAGACAGACAGAGGAAATTAGGTCCATAATGACTAAATTAATAGAATAACATCATGTGAGATATGACAGGCACACAGGAGAGCTTCAAAAGACACAAAGCTCGAAGGAAATAAACTAAAAAAAAAAGGATATACTGGAAATTAACCCCACACACAACAACACAGCAGCCATGTGGGTTTCATCACAGTCAGGCTGCTCATTCAGTATCTGTTAGTTTTAATATGGAAAACATGCTTCCTGGTTTTCCAGTAGTTTGATTTATGCAGCTCTTTAGTGACTCACTTCATCCACATCACTGGCCCACTTCATGATGTGCTGGAACGACCGCTCACTAGTGATGTCATACACCAGAAAGATTCCCTGTAAAAAGAAAGAAACAAGCTGTAGTTTTTAAAACATCTGAAAGTCCCTGTTGGGTCTTTTTTGGTGAAATAAAGAAATAGAAGGAAACATTTAAAACTTTATGATTTATGTAAGCAGAACAGGTCACTGGTGGAAAATTGGCAGGCTTTGTACTGGTAACATTTTTTATCAGTGAGCTACAGGCTGGCGGAGAAGCAGGAAGTACACATTCCCTTCTGGTCAAATGGATATTTCAGATCAGTTCTTTAGAAGCGCAAAGCAAAAACTGTTCAGACTGAGGTGGTTTTAGAGGTGTGTGTGTGTGTGTGTGTGTGTGTGTGTGTGTGTGTGTGTGTGTGTGTGTGTGTGTGTGTGTGTGTGTGTGCGCGCAGCCGATGGTGGTAAACTGTGAGGCAACATGAACCATTAAAAGAGCAGAAATACTTCAATATTAAAGCTCCTATGAGTGTTATTGAGGATTATTATAAAAACATTTTCAGTTTTTTGAATTTACGTTTTAAAAACATTAATACTTTTTAAACCGTTATGTTTCTGCTGCTTTGATTTCAATTTTTACAATTGATTTTAAATACAACATATTTGATTGTTTTTGAATGTTTGTACTTTTTACCTTTTAAAATGATTTAATTTAGCTTTTTCTTTGATACATTTAAATTATTTCTTAAAATGTCTTTATTTAGTTTACTTTTTAAAACATTTGTACTTTTTACCTTTAACATTTCGATTTAATTTTTTTCATTAATTTAATTTACTTTTTTAAATGTTTGTAATTTTTAATTTTAGTTTTATGTTGTTTTTGAAGTGTATTTTATTTAGTTATTTAGTTTCATTTATTTAACATTTGAACTTGTTAACTTAAATATTTAAATTTTATTGCGTACGTTTACTTGGTTTATTGGGGATGTGTGCAGAAGTTTCAATCCATTGCCGACTTCTTTGTGCTTTTTTCTAGAGCAGCAGACTTTCCTGTCAGTGGTTTGGATCATTTTAGCTCTCCAGACTTTCAGAAGTGATTCTACAGCATTTCTTTGGTCTTTGGTAGCTTTCCTCATCTTGTACCTGATTATTTTTAGAAGTTGCTCTTGTTAAGCTACTTAACTCTGACTTTGGAGTCATTCCGGCAGAACAAAGCTCCTAAACACAAAGGATCAACTAGAGTTGAGTCGACAGAGAGAGAATCAATCTAAAAACATTTGTTTTCAGTACATGTAATTATTTGTTTCTTTCAATTTTATATTTACTCGTTTGTTAAATTCACCATAAGAAATTAATTTATTATAAAGGAGTAAAACCACACCGATGACTAAGAGCCATAAAAACACTTCAAACATTAACCGATTGTGCAGGATTTTGTGATTTCACGTACAAAATATTACTTTCAAGAGTTCAAATCGTCATTCCTCAACATCAGATGAGCTGGGTTTAAAACTTCAGCATTAAAGGCAACAGGTGCTATGGATTCCTATAAGGACTGATAGGTAATTAGGTGTATTTAGATGTGATGTTACAATAACGAGTGTCAAATCCCATGATGCATCAGTGTACCTGTGCTCGTCTGTAGTACTGCTTGGTGATGGTCTGGTACCTTTCCTGGCCTGCAGTGTCCCTCCACAGAAACAAGCAAACACACACATTTTGAGATTATTACATTAAAACAGGCAAGGCAAAATTTTAAAAATTCTTAGGTTAATAATAATAAGATGATTGGGTTTTTAAAAATATATGTGCAGTAACAATCATCTAGAAAATGAGTGTTAATCTAATTCCTGATCAAATAAATATCTTTTAGTGCGCTTTTTTATTATTTGATATTAGGTTATATTGATGACTTTTGAGAATCTTGATGTCTAGTAAAAACGATTAGAATATAATAGATTGATACAGTGTCAGGATTGTGTTCTTTAAGAATTTATATAAATAAAATGTTCTAAAACACTTACAGGAGTTGCAGGATTTTGTTTCTTGACTTTGATCAAAATTGTGTCCAACTTTTTTGCCTGTTTCGTTGCCGTCAGGCTAAAACCTTGTTTCTCCACTGGTCATTATTTTTGTGTTTCATAATTCTATTGGTCATCTGTCACACCTATCTGTGTTTTTATAGATGGCTTTTCAATGAAAAGTGTCAAAAAAGAGCTAGAAATCACACGGTTTATTCAAAGTTTTTCCATTTCCTGAAAATGTCAAGTTTGGAGATCCAAGGTTTTTTGCACAACAGAAACAATCTGCTGTTAAACTCATGTTTTTGTATCATCCTTACTTATCCCCCTCCTCAAAGCATGAGGCTTTTGATTGTTTTAAAAAAATATAAAACTGTGTCTGAATTGTATTCTTTGTCCATGAAATCACTGCACCATCACAGCAAATAAGATAATTCAGTTGTGCTGTGCTTTTCTTTAATCCATCACTTCTCACTTCGACATTTGAATTGATTACTGTCTGAAAACACCTGCAATGTTTGAATGATCTGATGTTTTTGCCAGACAGGAACATTCTGAATTCATTCTTTTACAAAACTTTATATGCAAGTTATAATCCATCAAAAAATAAATAAAAAAATCAGCACATGAAAACTATGAGGGGCCACCAGGGACATTATTCCAAGTTACCTCTCATACACACATGTGAAAACAAAACCTCTCATACACACTAGTGAAAACCTCTTATACACACTAGTGAAAACCTCTCATACACACATATGAAAACAAAACCTCTCATACACACTAGTGAAAACCTCTTATACACACTAGTGAAAACCTCTCATACACACATATGAAAACAAAACCTCTCATACACACTAGTGAAAACCTCTTATACACACTAGTGAAAACCTCTCATACACACATATGAAAACAAAACCTCTCATACACACATGTGAAAACCTCTTATACACACTAGTGAAAACCTCTCATCCTCTCTATGAAAAAAAACCTCTCATACACACTAGTGAAAACCTCTTATACACACTAGTGAAAACCTCTTATACACACTAGTGAAAACCTCTCATACACACATATGAAAACTAAACCTCTCATACACACTAGTGAAAACCTCTTATACACACTAGTGAAAACCTCTTATACACACTAGTGAAAACCTCTCATACACACTAGTGAAAACCTCTTATACACACTAGTGAAAACTCTCATACATACATGTGAAAACTAAACCTCTCACACACTAGTGAAAACCTCTCATACACACTAGTGAAAACCTCTCATACACACTAGTGAAAACCTCTTATACACACTAGTGAAAACCTCTCATACACACTAGTGAAAACCTCTTATACACACTAGTGAAAATCTCTCATACATACATGTGAAAACTAAACCTCTCACACACTAGTGAAAACCTCTCATACACACTAGTGAAAACCTCTCATACACACATGTGAAAACCTCTCATACACACAAGTGAAAACCTCTCATACATACTAGTGAAAACCTCTTATACACACTAGTGAAAATCTCTCATACATACATGTGAAAACAAAACCTCTCATACACACTAGTGAAAACCTCTTATACACACTAGTGAAAACCTCTCATACACACATATGAAAACAAAACCTCTCATACACACTAGTGAAAACCTCTTATACACACTAGTGAAAACCTCTCATACACACATGTGAAAACCTCTCATACACACTAGTGAAAACCTCTCATACACACATGTGAAAACCTCTTATACACACTAGTGAAAACCTCTCATACACACATGTGAAAACAAAACCTCTCATACACACTAGTGAAAACCTCTTATACACACTAGTGAAAACCTCTTATACACACTAGTGAAAACCTCTCATACACACTAGTGAAAACCTCTCATACACACTAGTGAAAACCTCTCATACACACTAGTGAAAACCTCTCATACACACTAGTGAAAACCTCTCATACACACATGTGAAAACCTCTCATACACACATGTGAAAACCTCTCATACACACATATGAAAAAAGCTCTTATGTGTGTATATATATATTCTTTCATATGTGTGTATGAGCAGGCCCGGATTAATGCACAGGCTGGGTATGGCTGAAGCCTAGGGGTCCAGTGTGTCTGGGGGCCCCCATTGGTCAGCAGGGTTTTTCAAATTTGCATAGCGGCTGCCTCCAGCTGATTTCACTCTGCCCGCAGCTGTGTGGATGTTATGCAGTTGCAGCAAACAGGTAAATATTGTTTTGGGGTTTTTTGTATCCAGTAGTAGTGTTGTAAAAAAACAAACAGTAAGTCGGTACTAAAACAAATGTTAAGGTTCCAGGATTTATGAAGTACCGTTGGTACCGACGTAGCGGGTCCACCTGGTTTTTGCGACGCTAGCTGATCTTTTTTCGTCATTGGACGGATTAAAATCACACACCTGTGTGTGTGTGTGTGTGTGTGCGCGCGCGCGTGCCATCAGACCGCGCTGTATTGGCGAGAGGCTGCAGCAGCCTGTCAGAGGGACTCCTCCTGCGTAAATGCGCAGCGCTCCGGATTCTGGACGTGGCGCTCCACGTCCAGAATCCGGGAGCTCAGCGGTTCAGAGAACCCCCAGAGCGTTCAACCAAGTTGGTTTATTTTCTAGATCAGTCTGGATTTATGAACTGAACTGAGACATATAAATGTTGCAGTCAGAGGCGATCGCGTGGATGCGTTCATGCGCTGCGCCCCTCAGACAGGGAGAGTTATTAGAGTTCTCCAGATAAAGACTTTGTCATCAGCTGGTTTATTCTCTAGATCAGTCTGGATTTATGATCTGAACTGGACCTGGTGTGCAGATCAACTCTCGAGTACGGCACAACAGCGGCTTTTCGCCAGCTCGAGTTTCTAGATGTTTGCTCGCCAACCTGCAGGGCAGCTTACTGAAGCAGCAGCCTAAATAATATTTTGGCCTCAGCAGAGACGATCAGAACTTTGTGAAACACTCCAACTGTTAAACCGACACCTCCCGCTGCAGCTAAAATTATCACTGCAGCCCCGAGTAGAGCGGACTCCCCTTTTCCTCCTGACTGATCTTACTTCAGTTAGTGTACCTCCACCAACTCCGTGCTGCTGAGTTAGCATAACATTGGAGTTGGAGCCGAGTTGGAGGGAGAACACATTTCGACGTAGGAGTAGGGACAGAAACGGACCGCTGCAGCCCCGGACTACCTCGGACCCGCGTCTCTTTTCTGTCCACCTGATGGTGGTTCCATATGAGTCTCCCCTTAAAAATGTGCTCTGCCTCCAACTCGGCTGTGAGCCCCAGTCAGCCAGCTTGGCACCGAGCTGGTTGAGGAACAGAAACCGAACCAATATCAGTTTGAAGGAAAAAACGAGTCCGCTCTCCTCGGAGCTGCAGCTCCTGTTTGACTGTTGCAGCATTTGACAAAGTTCCGATCGTCTCTGCTGAGGCCAATATATTATTTAGCCTGCTGCTTCAGTAAGCTGTCCTGCAGGTTGATGATCAAACATATGTGTTTTGAGCTGGGGAAAAAGCCCTGTTGGACCGCATTGTAAAGTGCGATAATAACACACCAACTTCCGGTTTTTGTGACCAGACTTCCGTTTCATGTGAGATGACTTCCGTTTCATGTGAGAATCCTCTCATACACACTAGTGAAAACCTCTCATACACACATATGAAATACCTCTCATACACACATATGAAAAAAAAACTTTTATACACAAATATGGAATAAACATCTAGTTTTAAGATGTTTGTAAGAGGTTTTTTCATATGTGTGTATGAGAGGTTTTCACATGTGTGTATGAGAGGTTTTCACATGTGTGTATGAGAGGTTTTCACTAGTGTGTATGAGAGGTTTTCACTAGTGTGTATGAGAGGTTTTCACTAGTGTGTATGAGAGGTTTTCACTAGTGTGTATGAGAGGTTTTCACATGTGTGTATGAGAGGTTTTCACTAGTGTGTATAAGAGCTTTTTTCATATGTGTGTATGAGAGGTTTTCACATGTGTGTATGAGAGGTTTTCACTAGTGTGTATGAGAGGTTTTCACTGGTGTGTATGAGAGGTTTTCACTAGTGTGTATGAGAGGTTTTCACTAGTGTGTATAAGAGGTTTTCACTAGTGTGTATAAGAGGTTTTCACTAGTGTGTATGAGAGGTTTTGTTTTCATATGTGTGTATGAGAGGTTTTCACTAGTGTGTATGAGAGGTTTTCACTAGTGTGTATAAGAGGGTTTTCACTAGTGTGTATGAGAGGTTTTGTTTTCATATGTGTGTATGAGAGGTTTTCACTAGTGTGTATAAGAGGTTTTCACTAGTGTGTATGAGAGGTTTTGTTTTCACATGTGTGTATGAGAGGTAACTTGGAATAATGTCCCTGGTGGCCCCTCATAGAAAACAGTGGTCAGATTTAGAAAAAAACAAACAATAACTGCAGACCTTAAAAAAAAAACTAGCATTTTATTAACCCAAATCCAACCATGTTTAGTTTAAAACAATGAATGCAGAATATTGTTTAATTTTTTGCTGAATTTGTATCAACATATCCCAGTAAACTAAACACACAAAAACAGCTGCTGCCCTGAACATCAGCAGCCGTTTCAAAAACACAGAGAAATAAATCATATCCTGTCTAACCGAACCAACACTCCCACTGCTCCCAGTATCTTACCAGATCTGTATCCGTACTTTGATACCATCTATTACTAGGGTCTTCATTTTGAAGTCAACTCCTGTATGAGAGAAAAGCAGTATTAATATTGTTTCAGAGAAAATGGAGAGAAGCCTGGAAGTTCTTGGAGATCTGGATCTGGACTTTCTCTCTGCGTGTGACTGGAGTTGATGCTCAGGACGTGTTTAGCAGACAGAACCTGCTGCTGCTTCGTAAGAGACACCAACAGGAGCGACATCGTCTCTACAATCAGCCTGTTAGACAGAGTTAATGATCCAGCGGACCATTAGGCTCAGTTATTGATCACGTCGAAGACAAAATGAGAAAAATTGGCAAAATAATAAGAGCAGCAAAGAAAAAAAAAGAAAAAACTCAGTGAAGCGCCATCTGGTGACTGAATGTGACAAATTCTAACCTTAAATCCATGAAAAAAACACCTTTTTCTTGTTAATTTCACAGGAAATTATTCTTATTACACATGCTTCTCACTAAATGCTGCAGTTATTTAGAAACAGTGTCCACTCTCAGCCCAGTACATCCCAGTCAGCCAGAACGTTATGACCACTGGAAAGAAATTAAAGCCTAAACCATTCTTCTGCAGCCAAAACAGACCTGACGTGTGACGGCACATGGGGGTGTGTCCAGGAGCATATGGTACCAGGCTTTTGGAGGTTTGGATGCTAAATGACAAATCCTTGTGTTAAAAAATGAGTTTTATTCACTTTGCTGGTCATAATGTTGTGGCTGATTAAGATAAAGGAGGAGGCATGTTTCTGATAAGCTTCTAACGCAACGTAAATGTTAAAATAAAAACACATAAATACGAAGTCTTGATCGGATGTAACCCAATTTAGAAAATCCAATAACTCCACCACTTGAATTTTTATGTTTATTTTCTCCATCCATCGTCTCTGACTAATGAGTTTAAGTCCATTAAACAAACGGACCCTCAGGCTTCCACAGCCCACTCTAATCCCTCAGAAATCAATTAGAAATTCATCCCAATTAACCAGATAGTCAGCACCCCGGTGTCAGCTGGCATCTGAGACCAATCGATTTGCATGAGATCTGCTGTTTTTATGGCTGAATTGTGGACAGTTTAATATGTTTCAAGAGGCTGAAATGAGAAAACAGCTGGCAGAAGCAGAAAATCTGGCCTGGTGGGTGTTTTTCTTTTAACTGTATGTTTATTTAAAACTAGCTTGAGTCAAGTGAAGGCTCCTCAGAGGTTTGAGTGCACTGACTGAGGCCTCACTGAAGGCTCAATACGGACCAAGTGAAAGGTCAGCATAGCAATCAGAGGCTTGGCTTGTTTACAACTATGAGACAAGACGACTGGAAAACTCCCTGCATCCTTAGTGCAACGGAGTCACGCTTTAATCAGATTTGTGTGAATTACAGGTAAGAATTGAGGCGGGATCTAAGAGTTTTGGGTTTAGTAAATTCTATTTTTACATCCTAGTTTTAAAACTATAAAACGTTTACATCCTTTTTTTTTAAAAAAAAAAGACTTGTTCCTATACAGTTTATTGATGCTTTTTTTGTTTATTGTTGTCTGAAATGCTCAGTTTTAGCTCCCATCTCTTGAAGCTCTTCCCTCTGAAAGGCCCCATTCACTCAGGTAAAAACAGAGCAATGACTAGACAAGCATGGCAGGAAAAAACATGATTAGCTGAAGAGATTATTTTAGGTTGTGCTTCTGTTTTAAAATAATCACGCTGCTACCCGACAGCCTGCTAAACCAAAGTGTGCTTCTGCATCTTAAAACAGCTCAAATGTCCGAAATTTAGTTCACTCCACATTATTGTTTATAAACCTACTGTAAAATCTGTTTTGGATGTGACTTTAAAAAAAAAAAAAAAGGTCATCCAGGAAGTGATCAATTGTAACTTTTAAACATATTTTTCATGTCCCATAATTCCCTTTAACCCTGTACTTCTCATTACCCTCATTCTCATAACTCCTGACCTGTTTAAAATATTTAAAGATTTCTAAAAGTACAGAGAAAAATCACCGTTTGCTCTGAACTAGAGAGCTTTTCAGCTGTGATACATCTGAATATAGATTCAGGCACCTATACATAATATTAAGAGGGTTAATGAGTAGGAACCGCTGTGACAGAAAGGATTGTTCTGTTTTTGCACAAGTTTTGCAACATCGCATTTCATTTTAGCAGGAAAACACAAACAGAAATAGACATTTCTTAATGATGAGCTCTATTAAAACAGTATTACACAACTTAAACTTTTTACAAGTTATTGCTTTAAATAAGAACCTGGAAGTTTGATATTCCCAAAAACCAGATACTAATCTGTAGTCTTTTCAGTCTCAGTTCAATTCATCTGTCCAACTTTTGCAGCTTTTGTGATCTCATACATACCCATCATTTAGGTTTACAACCTCAGATTCAAATTGAATTAAAAATCTAAAATATTGAAAAGCAGCTTGAAAAAACATTTTACTTTAAAGACAGCAAAGAGGAGGAATGTGCACAATGTGAGAGACAGCAGTAGTGAGAGTCATTTAAAACTAACACCCAACCAACTGGACTAACTGACAGCCCAGGACAGATTAGACAGTAAAGCATGTCAGGGTGCTGTAGGTGATGGTGACGGCCTCACTGATGGGTGGATGGGAGGAGGGAGGCTGCAGCACTGAGACAAAGTCACAGGAGGATGGATGACATCATCTATGACTGTCATGAAAGTCCACAGCTGGTGGAGAGGGGCAAAGGAGAATAAGGGCATACCTTTATTTTACAAACTATCAATCTGCTGTGATCAGACCAGACCAGGAACCAACAAGCAGACATTAAGACCAACAACTTTACTAAATAAACCACAAAAAATCAACAACTCTAAAGAGCATATTGACAAGAAAATACTCCTGTGTCTTTTAAACGCAAATATGAAACAGAACCAGATCACTTTGTAGGTTTAATGGCTGCATGTTTGAATAAAGTTGTAAAAACCTGAAGGGTTGACCTTTGATTTTAGAGGGACTGGTTGTTCTACCAGTGTTTTTACCCACAGCAAAGACCATACCCACCAGTGACTTCACTCTAAGTGAGCAGAGTCAGGAGAAACAGGAAGTAAATGGAGCAGAGTCGGATCAGGAGAGACGCTGCTGCTGAACAGTGACAAAAACTAGCAACTTTCAGGTATTTAAAACTTTTCTTGTCCAAAAGTCATACTGATGCAGTGACCATGTGCACCAATTTATGACAGCAGGGGGCAGAGTTCTGGTTGTTGGTGATTAAAATATTTGAAAGTGTAAATTATGAGACCAAAATTACTTTTAACATACTAGAACTACCCAAAAAAATGCCCCCAAATCAAGCCTATTTTGCACAAGAAAGAAAACATATTTAACATTCAGACAATAATTTAAAACAACAAATTAAACTTCATTTTCCAACTGATCAATCAGACACATTTCTAAAATATGTTTTTATCTAAATCACATTGTTTGATGATCATTTGGAGCCAAAAATCAACATTGAAATACACGATGGCTGAACTAAACCTTTCATAGAAGTGATAAAATACAAAATCATAAAAACAAGTCATTCATGTTGCTGGTTTTAACACAAAACCTCTCAGGTAGAAGCTGAGTTTTCATTACTAAAGCTGAGGAGGGTTTTGTCCCCGTGAAATAAAATGCATCAAAATCATCAAAGAACGTGAGGATTTAATTACCGGAACCTACAGCATGGCATTGAAAGACTCAAAGAGTCAGGAGAAAACCGTACAACTGTGACGATACTAATAACGAACGAACGGCCATGATCTTCAGGCCTCAGACAGAGCTGCTTTTAAAACTCATTAAAATAACTGGAAATCTCAGCGAACATGGCTGATCAGTGATCAGTGCATCCATGCATGTTAAACCACCTCCATGCAATCGCAATAAATCAATATAATCGCCTTGAATGAGTCTGAAACCATATCGGTGGACATTTTGTTTCTTAAAAGCCTGGAAAAGGCAACAAAAACAACGTCGTTGTTGTTCTTTGCAGCAATGAAGCATCTGTGGTGGCCGTGATCCTCTCCTGACCCTCCAGACTTTAACGAGCAGAGACTAGCTGGGTGTGTATGACCGGGCCGTGACCCGATGGCAGCCATGAGGACAGAACTTATTGAGATGTGATATAAAACCAAACCTGGCTGATGTTTTATGGGCGATTTCATAGCCAGGAGCCCCTAGTGATGGGACTGCTGAGGTAAAGGTGAGGAAGATAAAACTGAGCAGTGTGACTGAATACTAAATCATCAACAGGCTCCTTCCAGAGATAAATGCACTCTGAAGGTCTGTGTTCTGTGGCAATGCCTCAACAAGCAAGTAAGACCTGAACCTTAATACATTTGAATGATTTTCCATTGCATATTAGGGAAATTACATTTAAAACTTTACTGCTCAAGCACAATTTTGTTGTGAAAGTTGATAAATCATAAGATAACAGGCCTGTATTGTTAGAAAATCTCAGCTGTGAAAAGTCTGCAGAAAACTCTCACCAAAGAGTTTTCCTCCTTCGAAGGACTGAAGGATATGAAAACTATTTAAACTTCTCACATCAAGAGTCAGTTTCCTCTCCTTCTGAAGTGTGTGAGAGCTCTCTCAGGCAATAAAACAAAGTCTGGATGCATGAACCTGATTTGAGATTCTAAATAAAATATAAATCTAATGTTAAATGACTGGACATACTAATCAAGCAACTCAGATGAGCTTCCTCTTTAGGATGTTCAGACTCAGTCTTGGAGATAAGGTGAGGAGTTGGGAGCTCGGAGTAAGGCCACTGTTTCTCCTCATCAAATGGAGTCACCTGAGGTGGTTCGGACATCTGAGTAGGATGCTTCTTAGGAATTTATGTCCTCTCTGGCCTGGGAATGCCTTAGGAATCCACAAGAGGGGGCTGGAGAGGGCTGCTATAGGGAGGGAGACGTCTGGGTTTCACTTCTAGAACTGTTTCCTCCACAACCTGACTTTGGATAAGTGGAAAAAAATGGATGGATGGATAAGATGCAGCACATGAAAACATTCAACTGAATGTTTCAAAAAGACAAATTTGTTAGTTTTTCTTTTGCTTTTGATGTCTAAATCTGAGTGTCTGTCCACAACTGAAGGTTTAATCCTCATTCGTGGATGAAGTTCAGGTTTATATCAAAGTTTATTCATAGGGGATGAGACTGATGGGTGTGCGACATCCTGTCAGATTTTGAGATTAAAAAAGTAGAAAGTGAGTGACATGGAGGAACACATTAAAGAGATATCCCACGATCTCTCTGAAGGTTAAGAGATTATTCACCGATTCTCTGCAGGACGACACTGATGGTGTCACTTTCTGAGGAAACATTTAATTAGAAAACTGGTTTTAATCATTTTAGTTCCATGAAAATAGTTCAGCATGACTTCTGCACTCCTCCCTCTGCTGTACTCAGAACCTGGACTTCAACACTTCCACTACAAGAACCCGAGTCCCCCAGCTGTGATCATCAACACTACCACAATAAAAGCTCAAGTTCAAAACATTCATCTTTTTTTTCAGCACACACCTGCAGGCTGAACTTTTCATGAAAGAGAGAAAAAAAATAGATTTGCAATGTTCAGTGTAAGCATCCTTTTCAGGGTGGAGCCTTCCTGTATACACGACTAAGACCTAAAATAGCTCATTGCAGACTTTGCAAACGTGAACATATATCATAAGAAGCCAGAGCAGGTGACAAGCGAGTCGTTTGGTCTGTAGCGTTACTCTCTAGGCACATGTTTCTTCAATATTTGTTGGATTTTGCTATTTTCAGATGGTGGATGCTCACACAAAGCTGAGGGGAGATGGTGAAAATGAAATAAAACCTGAGAAAAAGTCAGTGGAAGAATTTAAAGAACCAATTATTGTTCTTTGCTACAGAACTGCACAAGTATATGAGCAGAGCTCTGATGAGCTGAAGGAGCTAGAGTTACTCCAGAGAGAGAAAAGATCCCTAGAAAGGTGAGAAGTCCCAAATGATCAATAGGACTACTTTGAGTCATGCTCCAGCAGGGTGGAGCAGGATGTACAGTCTGCAACCATTTATTTGACATTTTCTGGGTGAGAACCAATTAAATAAACTAAATTGCTTTAAACTGCTGGATACTTATGTCAATTATTTGTTATGGTAGATGTCTGCAGCATTTCAAGCTCTCTGTTGTTTAGCCAGGAAAAAATTTACAAATCAGGAATAGGATATTTGCAGAAGATATTACCCAAATTCTCACAGTATACATGCATAAATGAATAAATACATTTGCTGCATTTTATTGTAAGCGCCAGATCTTTAAGGTCATTTCTGCTTGTGAAGTTAATAACTGTGTATTCGGGCCACATCCCTGCTTTTTCACTAAAATGTCCAAAAGACAGGATTTTCACTCTCCATCAGCAGCACTCTCTGCATGTGTCTTCCTCTGTGTTGTTCCCAATTACTGCAAACAATGTCAGAAAGTACCTGCAGCAGGGCTTCACACAAAGGAGCTTAGTGGGAGGAGGAAATCACTCTATTATAAGAATAGGACGGCACACACAGAGAGCACTGCCTCAGCGTGCCACGATGAGGAAGGCAAAGTTCTTAACACCTCAAAGTGAAGCAGTGCCTGTCATGGTCTAAACTCTGAACCCAAATATGATATTGCAAGACCCAAATAAAAGCACTGATCTATGAGAGAATAAAGGCTTCTCCAAATATCAAAATTTCCCAGAAACTTCATATTTTAAAGGAATTTCAGACAATATGCTCCCTATTTGCTTTACTATTAGCATTAAATAATTTTATTTAAATGATGCTACAATACAAAGAATAGATGAAGCAATTTCCTAATTCTTAGACAGTCACATTGATGTCGGATTTAATATAATATAAATTTTTTTTTAATATTCTGGTTGTAGTGATGCAAAGTGATGATACTTTGTGAGCTCATCCACATTGTTGCCACTCAAGGTTCATTCCATCCAGTTCAGTCACGATTATATATCAAAATTACACATAATCTCACTGATCAGGTCACCTTTTATACTCCTTTTCTACATGAATGTACGTGATGAGGACAAAGACTGAATCTAATGCGTGAATTTTACCAACATCAATTTATAAAACACAATTTAATTAAATAACAGCAGCAGAAACGGGTAAAAATTAATAAAGACGCCCTGCTGGTGCATTTTCTTACCGATGGTGGAGATGTGAGACGGGTGAAATTCGTTGTCGGTGAATCTGCATAACAAACATGTTTTCCCAACCCCAGAGTCTCCGAGGAGCAGGAGTCGGAAGAGCACATCGTACTGCTTAGCCATAGTGTTGTTGCAGGATGTGATGAATGAAGAAACCCAGAGCCATCTAGCTCAGAGACGGATGTCCAGCCGCCCCCCACCTGCGTCCCATGTCGGATCAGAAGCTCCACATACCGCGGCGCCGCCTCGTTTTGTTCTCTGCTCGGTCGGTAACAAAAACCGGGATGCTCCAGCTTCCCAGAACACCTCCTGCTTCCAGTGGGCGCGGTGAGGGACCACTGTCAAGGTAGACTCAAGCAGAAAGGAACACTTCCGGTAGGGGGTTTCCAAAATAAAATCGTCTAACTGGTTTCAGTGTTTTTATTCAATAAATAATAATGTAGGTCTAATTGACATGTTTTAAAAAAATGTAAAATACTTTATTAACACCAGAAGGAAATGACACCTAAATAAACACATTTAGGTTTTTCTATCAATCAAAAAGTCATTAAAGGCTGTTTTAGCTGTGGGCAGGGAGGATCTTCTGTATTGTGGATCTGAAGCAGCCTTTGACTGAAAACACTTAAGATAACAGTTCAATGTCTGAGCTGCAGAGAAGATGTTTCACAGCAGCATGGATTATCCCATCTGCGAATCCACCTTCTTTACTTTTTCCACTCCTCTTGAAATCTCTGCTTCTATCATCTGACTGAAAGCCCATCAGAGATAGAGTCAGGGATGTGATGTTGCAGCCACGTCTCAGTGAAAGACATGATGCTGTGTTCCTAATATTCTGGCATCCAAGTCTGATCATGAGAAATCTCACCTTCTCTATTATGATTGATGGAGGAGATGGTTTAAACTTCTTTTTCCTCTCTCTCCATTTTGCTCCATCTCTACATCCACATCCCCGATCTCCTCTTTAATTTGTCTGGGATTTTTGAGTCACAGCTTGGATATTATGTATTTGAGCTTTTGTGGTTTCAATAAGCTGCTCGAACTTGTAAACAAGTCTCCTGTCTCGAATGGTCAAAAAGTAGGAATGTTGCAGCAAAAATCCTCCAAGCAGCAAAATCACTCAAAACAAGCCATGTCTTCCATCAAAAAAATGAAGACAAATTCCTCAAACAAAACTTATAATATAAAGTTTGTAATGAAACGACCACAAAAATAATGATATCCAGGAAGGTTGTCAAACAAAATATGAATTTGCATTCTTTTAAATTATAAACCTATTAAACAACTTTGTGCCATCAGTTATTGAATGAAAATATTTTACAATCACATAATATCCTAAAGACATTCAACTTAACTTAAATTTCTACTTAGAATCATCCTTAACGATGAGAGCTAAATTATTTAAACTATTATTAAAACTACTGTATTGCACAATTAAACTTTTTATTACAAATGAATTTAAACATGGTTATGAACAATATTCTCGTGTTTTATGGAGGTATTTCAATCTTTATTTAATTAAACTAAACTGAACTAAAATATTTATTTAGAAGCTGTTTTGTCATCTGGGTTCAGTTTCAGATCAAAAACTGAGGAAATGAACCAGATCAGATTTCAACCAGACCAAATCGCAATTCCATGTAAACCAGATTTTTTTTTTAAAACTGAGACCCATGTGTTTAAATAATGAAAAAACATTTTAATGACACACACACAGTGGTGGTTTTTGTGTCAGTGCTGCTTATTTTGAAGGCCTAATTGCACAATTTCCTGTCATTTCTCGAACAGCTGCTGATTGGATGAGCAGTAAAAATAAGTGGTTATTTTACAAGATCAAGGTGAGTTCTCAAACATTAGTTAAATAGTTTAAATATTAGATAACATATTCAAATTCAATTAAATCATTTAAGTTGTAATGTAATACTTATTTACGAATGCAGCGAATGATAGAGGTTTGTCCTCTTGGAGACACCGTAGTTGGTGTTCACGGTTGATTTTTTTTCCCAATCTCAGTAAGAGGCGAGCAAAGAAGTATCAAAACAAAGTGAGAGCGTGTTCGCCTCCTTCGCTGCCAGTACCATTGCAGTTTATAGGTCCTGTTATCACTATGGACGGTATTCCGACGCCTCTGCGGTGCTCCAGTGAGCAGCACTCCGCTGATATGTTTGTGGATGACGGGGTGGAAACGGTGACTTCAAGGGACCAGGTGAGCTATATTGGATTATGTAGCTAATCATGCTAATGCTGCTCTGTACTCGTCGGAGTTTATGTCTACCTCGATAATAGGGGGATATTTGTTTTCACACGCCACATTTTCTTTTCTTTAATAGCTGACAAGAAGCGCCCAATCCGACTAGCGTTCGTTAGCTTGGTACACACCCAGTTTGAATTAGCAAACTTTAGCTTCTATTTAGCTAACGTCGAGCCATAATGAGATTAAGTTTCTATAAATTAGCCGTCGCTGTTCGCACAGTAACTAAAGTGTTGTGCCTTACTTGCATACTGTTTACAAGTCCGTAACAATACTTTTATTATCTCTTAAATCTCCCTAAAGTATTTTTCTTACAACTAATGTCTTATTTCTAATTTCTAAATGCGTTGCGAGCTGTTTGTGAATTAACATTTATATAATAGTCTACTTACTATAAGTAAAAAAATATGTTTATTTCTTTTATTGGTATTTTTTTCTTTTAATGCTATTCAAATAGTTTTATTTTGCATTTTAGACATGTGCCTTCTTCTTTAGCACCCCCTACTGGTCACATTATAAACTATGATCATAAAGTAAATAAATACATTAACTTTGCATTTGATTGTCTAAAAATTATGTCAAAGTTTACATTTGATCTGTGACAGAGCAGAATATACCATATATGAGACAGGACTTTTTTTTTTTGTTAAATTACTTGAGTTAGCATAAATTATTTATGTTACTCTAAGTGCAATGAAATGAGTAAAAAAAGAAATTTGTGTCAATATGAATAGTCTGACAATCAGGTAAAAAATGTCTGAGTTGTCTTGAGTAACTTTTACAACATTAAGATGATATTTACATTATCACTTCTTAAGTCACTAAAACACTTTGTAAAATGCAGTTTTTTTAATTAAAACTGAACTTCTGTTAACTTCAACCTTGAAATAGTGAGCTGAAACAGGTTCAGCTTATTGATAAAAATGATTGCGGGCTTTTATTAGATCATTCTTGACTCAACTACACTCAGGTTACCATATTTAGGTGCTAATTAATGTGTTGCAAAATATTTCAAGACATAAAACTCACCAGATTTGTGTTAAAAATGTTCATGTGTACATTTTTCAATTGATGTATAAACACACCTTAAGTTTGTTTGTGAGTATTTCTGGTTAGGTAGGCTTTCATCTCATAATGATCAACGCAAAAGCTGCATGTTTCTGTTTATTTTATCCAGAAAACTGTGGAATCCAGCATTGAAGAAGCCATAAATGTTTACAAGCAAATGCACAGCTTACCACAGTAAGTATATGTGGCGTCTGTTGAAACATTAAGTTTAAATGATAAATTAAATCTAAGTCTTTGGTTGTACTTAGATAGTTTTATCTTGAATGTATCATTTGCAGTAACCTTGTAAGATTTAACTTAACTTTATTATTTTACTGCATTACAAACATGGAGTATAGTTGGATTTAGAATTATCTTTTTTTCTTCTGTCAGTCAAACTTGATCTAGTGCCATTTTAACCCATTAAAACAAAAAACTTGGTGACTTTTGCAAAACACTTCTCAAAAGTCAGTTCAGCATCCATCTGAAATGTAACAATACATCCTGTAGCAATATGCAATTTAAAGATATACAGGGTTTCTGCAGGTCTATTAAAAATCATAAAATTCTTACAAGTCACAATAAATTAAAGCCTTAAAAAGTCAAATACATCTACTTTTCTACATGAGGTCATAAGTTATATGTTGGTACATCTTAAACATGTGCATTTGTTAGTCACTGCTTTTTCCACTATTTTTTGTAAAATTTTGAAGAAATCCATCATTATGGGTATTGAGTTTGTCTACTAATTGTATGATACTGATACTTAAGTGGCCACAAATTGCTTCCTCTTTACTCCTTATTTCCTCATTCCATGGGTTAGGTTCTGTTTGATGATTAGTGTTTATTAAACTGCAACAACACTGCAAGGTGTATAATGTACGACAGAAGCACTGTTGGTAAGAATTTGGTGCCTGAAAAGCACCGCCTTGCCCTGAAACGTCTTGGCCACCACTCAGTTCTGTACAGCCCAGTCTGCATCACCTCAAAAAGATCTAATAGTACACAGCGACATTTGAAAAATGTTCAGCTCTACCTCAAAACTGGAGAACTTTTTCAAACACTACTCACAATAGGTTGCGGATGTATACAGATTACTATTTTTAGGTCGCGGTACCACAAATGGAGTGGCCTGCACTTTCTCTAGACCTGAATCCCATAGAAAACCTCTGGGATCAGCTGAGTCGTCATAACCCTAGAACCTGAATGACCTGAGTGCAGCCCTTCAAGAGTGGAATGCCACGCTTCAGTGGGCAAAAAGTGATATGTGAACAACATGAGGTGTCAGTGTCAGTGACAGATGGCAAACTGAGACTCTATAGTGTCATATACCCACCACTGTTAACCATTGTTTTTACATTTTGAGATGAAATTATCATTCCATGCTTCTACTTAAATGTCCTACATTTATGATATGACTGTAGTGTGAACGTTTTACATTTTCCACAAATTCCACCCAAAAGTGTTTATTTTGCAGAAAAGAGCATTAAGAATTATTAATAATAGTTGCTATAGAGATCCCTCTAGTTTATCAAATATAAAATAATGAAATTTCATGATTTGGTGAACTGGAAAATATAACAAATAATGTACAAAGCTAGTACAGATACTTTTCCAGCAGATATTCAGAAGATGTTTAAAAAGAGAGAAAGAACTTATTTATTGAAAGGAACTAAAGTCTTTAATAAACCAAGATTTAGAACCAATGAAGGAATTGAGTATTTCAGTAAATGGTGTGAAATTATGGAACAACATAAAAATGGAAATAAAAGAATCAAAGTCCCTTAAAGTATTTAAAAGATGATTTAAATCAAATGTACTGAGGAATTATGAAATTGTGAATTAAGTTTGTGTCTGTGATTAATTTAGTAAATTTGAACAGGAATGTGATTAAAATCTGTTGGTATAAAAGTGAGAAGATAAATTATTAAGAATTTTATTTTGTAAATGGGGGAAGATTATATAAGATTTTCTTCCTTCTGTCCCTTTTCATTCAAATGTGTAGTGTAAATGTTTATGTATATAATTTATCTTTATAATTTGTTTTGTGTTCTCTTTTTGAGTGAAAAAACAAGTTGATTACTACCAACGTTTTGAGAGTAGTGTATGATTGCACAGCTAAAACGTTTTCCTACAGTCAGGACAAGGCAGGAGATGTTATACAGTAGAGGGAGCTAATCTCCGAAGTGTCTGGGCTGTTTGTGCTCATGTTCGACGAAAGCTTGGACCAAACAAGCAAAAGTAAATAGTTGACCCTGCATATTCGTTTCTGGGATGGCGAAGTGGCACACTGCAGGAACCTGGGGTCAAAAATCATGGGACGGCCAGGCAAAGGATTTTCTGAAACACATTATAGTAAGTAAACATTTTATCCCTGACAAAGTAGGATTTTTAATGCTACATTTAATATTTAACATGATTTTATTTGAAAAGCTGTGAAACTGAATGCATAAAGTAAATGATCGTGGTTCATTTGGATATTTAGAAATCAATGAAACAGACATTTGTAATGCTTTGCTTTGGATATGTTTTGTATGTTAGTTTTATTTAACTGCATGGTATGGGTGTTTTAGTAAAAACAAATAGAAACAGGCATGTAGTCAGTCATGCATGCATTTGTGTGCATACAGAAAGTGCATACATAAAGTTTTTTGACAAGTAGTTCAGATGCTGTGTTGCTGCAGAAATGGTTAATCATTTTGCAGGACTGTCATACCACAGTTTTATTTGTGAGACTTCTAAGAACACTGCTCACTGACTGCGACTGTAATGTATAATCGCTGTTTTCTAAATGCTGTGTTGAACAGCCCACATACTTCGCTGCTGCTATCAGCTGTCATCACTACTCAGTGGGGTGACTCATCCCATTTCTATGACAACTGTTGGATCTCCTAGTGGCTGGCACTGCAGCTTGTGTGGAAATGCATTTGGTTCCATGAGAAAATTAGTGTTATTAGTCAGAAGAGGTTGTGCATTTTGTAGTGTCCTTTATGCTATAGATTTGGGGTTCAGTAGATGGAAAGCAATGCGATTAATTAATTTAGCTTGGGTTGTTTGCATTTAAATATTGACAGTTTCAGTCTCCTTCATATGTGAAGTTCAGGTGTCTGACATGGGAATAGAGTTTTGTAGACATGCACAAATTCTGATTTTGAGGGCCAATGTTGATTTATAATTCTTGTGCAACTCCGACCTGCCAATAAAAAATTTGGGAGGATTCTGATTTATCTTAAAGAACTATAATTATCAGAAAACCGTCCCCAATTTCTGTTAAGTTTGAGAATGATGAATCTGGAAGTAAAACGTCCGTCATGGACGATCTGTTGTTGCTAGTGTGAATTAGTGCTTAGCAGTGATGAGTTAATTGACGTAGGGATTTTTTAAATTGTTGCATGGAAGTGGTGTTTTTTCCCCAACCCTGTAATAAAGTTTAACAGATTTAAAATTTGTATCTTGGCCAATCGTTAATTAAGCCAATTGTACTCAATATTTGCCAGCTAATTTCAACCAATTTTTTGGGGGTGATGTACAGTACCTCTAATATTTTGTGACTGCATGCATCATTTCAGCTGTGCATTCACAAAAAAATTGTGTTGAGGAATCCTGAAACTAGTATTATTGGACAATGGGTTTCAGATATAAAAAGTCTTGTTTTCCTGTAGACAACTAAAATTCTACCTTTTGAAAACTAACCTCTAACCTAAGCTACGACCCCATGTACGTCAGATGTAGCCTCTTCATTTTCTGTCTGTTGTGCTTTAGCTGCATTCTCCCCACCATCTTTCCCATTTTTGGTGCATTTTCTCTGCAGCATTACAGCACCACATACTGGTCTCACATAGCTACTACAGCATTTGGGTCATTTTTGACGTTTTCTTGTAGATCAAGACATTTAATTTAATTGCATTTTTTCCCTCTATCTGCCCTGAACATTTGAAAGGGTGACATGTTGGATCCTTATCTGTTGTGGCAGGCAGACTGGTTTTTAGCTGTTGGATGCTGCTCCTGGGCAACCTCTTGATTGTTGTTGTGTTGCATATTTGTTCGTTGCAACGAAAACTCAGATAATGATCTGTGACTAACCCTGTGTAGGAAGAGTATAATTACAACGGGGGCAGGGAACACTACATGAAAAGGTCAGACCGCAAACAGGATCGGGTGGGTGTTGCAGAAGGTGGAAGTGTCGGTTCTTGACTCATTAACACACATACCGGTACTGCTTTTCATTTGCATTAATCTGCGGGTGCACATGAAGGTTGCAAAGTCCTTCCTGTGGTGAACACATGCACCTTGACTTAAAAACAATACAGGAAATATGTGAACAGTTCAATTTTCATGTACTATTTGGAAACGGGAATTCCTTGCAAGCATGTCAGACATTTAGCACCATATTGTTGTACTGTGTACAGCTTTCTTATTATGTTGGTTGCTACATACAGATCTATAGAACTTTTAACCGGTGCCTAAATATACAGCATGTCCTCTTTACCTCTGTTTGATTTTGTTGACCAGCCGGCTGCAAGAACTACTTTTGTAGCCATGAAAGCTCTATCACATCAGTCCATGGACTTGAAACCTTTCCATTTTATCATTCAATTAGAATCGGGATTTTTGGAATTCTTATTTCAAGCCTTTGAGCTCTTCAGCACGTTCAACAAGTTTAAACTAGTCAGTTTCTTGTGTTCGGCATGGGACGTTGTCCTATTCTGAGGGAGAGATGTGGGTCTGCTACTTCTCTTTGTGTGATTGGTATTTGTCAACGTAACATCCACTTTGATGCTAAAGCTCAAAATGAACCAGCACATTATTACATTGAAATTAGACAATTTGTCATTTTCTTCGTCTCTTAATGTTATGGATTATTATTTGTCAATATTTAGTTTTGTTCTTAAGAGCTCAGATTGTTTCACTAAATAAAAAATCATCCCTTAATAAGCTGACGAGGTTCTGAAATGGTCAAAGGAGTCTGGTAGTACCTGGTGCTGATGCCTATGCATGTCCTCGCTGTGAGTTTGTGTCTAGGAGGGGTGGCTTCTGCGGCCATATTGGCTCTCCTTTGCAGCGCCCCACACAGAATGTGAAACTTACGAGCCTCTCAGCTCACCAGTGTGTGGTCATGGGATGCATTGGTACCATGACAGCACCGGTCTGCAAGGGAGCGTTGTGGCAGAGGGAACTGGTATGCACGCATGGCATCCAGTTTGCATTTGCACCTGCGTACCGCTTGTGTGCATCCGATTATACATCAACATCTGCCTAGTGCCTATGCATTCTTTCTCTAGCAGATCTCCTGGGTTCCTTCTCATATTCATTATCCCTTTCTGATTGTACGGTCACAGGTTGGTGTTCCCCATCATGTTCTGTCAATGCATCTTTTGGTAAATCCTTGGCTCTCTTACAGGTTTTGAGGCAGGTTCAGGTAAGTTCTCTCTCTGCTGGACTTTGTTTTTCTCATTCTTGCTGATTAGGTTGGAACATAGGTATCCTTAGCCAATTAACCTCTACTGTCTCCTCTGGGTCATTATTCTCACCATTTGGTTCCATCAAGTCACTGATGTTTGGCTGCAGTTTCGGTTTCCTCTCATTTGCAGATTTGTCAGGAACAAGGTGTGTCCACAGGTTACTAACAGGAAGTAATAGATTGCGATGGAGGGATTTCACTTTTGTCTCGACTTTCTGGATGGACAGTTTAGACAGGGTTTTCAGATACTTGTTCTTTGATGACACACACAGCCTTGTCCATGTATGATCTCCACTTTCCAAGCCCGCTCACCAAGGTTTCTCACGAGCACTCTGTCTCCAGGCTGAAGTTCTGCTCCTTTCATCTGGACCTTGATTGGATGCTGTTCTCACTTGCAATCTGACATGCCTCTGACATTTTTTTGCCCACTTCTGTGCTTAACCTTTCAGTGTGGTTTGGTTATGAGCCCAAATAAATCAACTGGTGGCATAGATGATGACCATACAGCAAATAGGGTGAGAAGCCAGTGGGTTTGTGTCTTGTACAGTTGTACGCATGTACAGGGAGATTATTTTCATGGGCACTTATTGTGGCATAGTCTATACTTGTTCAAACAAGCTTTTTCACTGTGAATTTCTAGACATAAGGTTTCGTTTATACTTTTATTGTTTTAATACTGATAGATTTGATCTTGTTTATACTGTTTTAACCTGATTTTATATGTGTTGTACAGCACTTTGTGATTGTCATTTGTGTATTTATGTATCAGTCATTTTTCCCAAATTAAGACTCGTCTAGCTAGCTGAGAAAGTTTGGTGTGAAGGTTTTATATTTTATTTATTTGGTTTTTCCACATCATGATATGTTATTCAGTCCCCCCCCCCCCAAAAAAAAGTAGCCAGCAACCAATCTAGGAGATCAGTTCAGAGCACCACAGCTTGTAGAGAACCACTTGTTCTTTCAGATTTCTCCAAGTCTCCAAAAACACCAGCAAAAGTCTTGGATTGGTCACTGGTTGCATTTTTGAATAAAGACTTGCTAGAGGGGCCTGAAAACTGACTGAATATATCAATAAAATCACTTTGTTGACACTAAAGACAACTCTGCTAGCAGAACTGAACCTCAATTACTTTTAGCTCTTTGCTAACGGGAGCAGCTCAGCGTCAGACGAGCGACGGTTACAGTTGCTGATCTGGATCGGACCTGGATTCAGGTTGAGTATTAGAGAAGTCCAAAATATGTCAAATTTTACAAATAAAAGTAAACACTGTCTGCATTTCTCTATTGAAGAGTATGTTTACCATGATCCATTCTATTATAACGTGCTCTATTCTAATGGGATTGCTGTGCAGTTCTGGAGCAAAGTCCAGACTTTGGGGATTGCTGTATTGGTGTCACATCAAAAGTTCATGAATATAAGAATATTATGCCGTCTCATAATTATGAGATGGCATCATTTTTGTTATTGTTGTAAAACTAAGTCATAATTATGATTTCCTATGTCATAATTATGAGTGTATCTCAATTATAATTTAAGAATCTACTTTTTTCTCAAAGTGGAAGAAAAGGGCTTCCATACATACATACATACATAAATTAACTAAATAATGTAATGTTAATAAAAACCTAAATTTACAACTACAGTAATCATTTTTGTATGTCACATGGTAATACTTCACTTAATTCAAAACATCCTATCAGCAACACATCATGCTTCCATAAAATATAGTAACTAAAATACGATCCACTAAGTGGATTTAATAATTCAAGGAGCAATATTTCAAACAAAAATTATATTCAAATAATTGCTAAATATTCAAAATATTGAACCTCTTTTTTAGTGTAAAGTTAGATTTATACATATTTAAAATGACTAAATGTGTGTTTCTTTCTCTTTTTTGTTCTTCAGGCCAACGTTGTTGCGGGAGCAGCACTACCAGTATCTCAAGAAGGGCTTACGTCAGTTATCAGACGCTTACGAGGTACAGTGTACTTGTCATTAAATAAGATTTAAATTTTGCTCTTTGATTTTAATTTGTGTATTTCATTAAGCCGAGGACAAATTAAACTAAAATTGTTACTCTTTTTTGTTTTTAAATCAACATGCAGAGATTGTAAAATCATTCCATTTCTAACAAGATTTGCTAGAATTTCTGCTGTCTGTTAAGACGGACTGGGCCAACCACTAACTCCAACTGCCAACTTTTCTTCTTCAAAATATCTCAGGAAATGCTTTGGGAAAATCCCTTCTCTCTTTGTTACACAGATGTTTTCTTCACCACCACAAACATTTTGTGGTCTCCCTTGCTGTACGTGTGCAGCAGTGTAGCAAACAACTGGATAAAACAGAAACTAAGTCAAATTATATTATGAAGAATCAAATATGGTATTAGGAAAAAGATACCGTAATCGTGTATTAATCAGACATAAAAATGTAAATGTGTTGGATTTCTGTGCGTCCGCCTCTCCAGACTGATCTGTTTCTGGTTGTTCTCAATCATCCGATGCCCATTTGATTATGTGATGTCTGTTTTGCTGCTTTCTGTGTGCGTTTAGTGTCTGGATGCAAGCAGACCCTGGCTTTGCTTCTGGATTCTTCACAGTCTGGAGCTGCTAGAAGAGCCTGTTCCTTCTGGTGTTTCCTCAGAGTGAGTCGCACACAGACAGACAAACTCTCACTCTAGACCGCTACCAAGAGGTGAAATGGAGCGTAATGAAAAGGCCTGTGCTCCACGCTTGAGTAATTCTCCTTACTTATTTAGCAAATAAAATACTGCTTCAGTGCAAAAGATGTTAGTAAAAGATTGTTTCTCAAAATTAAGATATCAGGAAAAGGTTCCATATTTTTGGTCTCTCGTTTCAGAAAGTGAAACTTGTATAGATTCATTACACAGAAAGAAATATTTCAAGTTTTGTGGCTTACGGATATTTTAAACAGAAATGGCCAGCTTCTGAGAACTGAGTTCATTTCTATCCACTCAGTATCTGGTTAGGCCTCCTTTTGCAAGAATTACTGCCTCAGTGCAGCGTGGCATGGAGGAGATCAGCCTGTGGCACTGCTGAGGTGCAGTGGAGACTTAGGTTGCTTTGATAGCAGCTTTCAAGATGAGTAACACCAGACCCAACAGTGCAGATGACCTGAAGGCTGCTGGGTTTCACTTTCTGAAATGAGTGACAAAATATACCTGTAGATGTTCAGTGTGCTATGTTAGCAGCAGGAGAGATCAAAATCCCTCTGCATGGACATAAGATTAGAAAACCTTGAAGAGCATGCTAGATAATGTCAGTACAAAGCTCTATTCATTGCAAATGCTCACTCATACTCTTTAAACAATAATTCTGTTATTGAGACCAAAAAATGTCATGAATAAATTGCTGCCTTGAAGAGGTAACGCTCTGCAGATCTTGTAGCGAGCAGCGATGCCAGGCCTCCAGCCCACACTCTCATTATAACTGAGAGGTGTGCCAGTTCAGCCGGCTGGCACAGCCCTGCGTCAGCGTGACATCCTTGTGCTCACGTGCACAAGAGCACTCTGGTTCCATTTAAGAGCCTCTAACAATGTAGCCCTACAACAGATTGCTTCCTCTGTCCCATGACTGTTCTCAGGTCAGAATTGGCATCAAACCGGTTGGCTAAAGTTAATGTAGGCTTCTCTTCCAACTCATTTGGCTCAAGGCATCACTCTGGTTTCTGTTTCCTCTCCATGGTGGAGGCTGAAAAGGGACATTTGTGAGAGAGAATGTTCAGTGCATGGAGGCCGGACAGAAAGGAAACTGGCTGAGATTGTCTGTCTCCTCAACTAAAGTAACTCAACTAATGTTAATTTTATACACTGCTGTGTTTCTGCAGCTCTGAGGTCAATAAGAGCTCTGATAACCGAAACATTTGCTTGTTTATGTTGACAGAATAAAACGAAGGCTATTATTTATGTTCAACACTCAAATGTCGGCTCTCTAACCCTCTTTTCCTTGATAAACAACAAATCTTATAGCTGCCATAAAGAAACTAATCCTAGTAGAAGCATGTTTTCTTAATTCTATACCACTTTCAGATAATAGACCCAACACCATTTTATTTATTTTCTGCTTTCTCTGAACATGCACTAACCTCTGTTGAACTAATAACGCTCTGCCTCTGTGTCCCTCTCTCATAATAAACACGGAGCCTGCTGGAGAACTTTCCAAATGGGAGGTGGAATGAGGCGTGATGCACATTAACTCCTAGTGATTAAGTGTAGAAGACAGAAAGTTTGCTGTTAAAAGTGTACTCCTGATAGCTGTGACATATCTTTTAAGATGTTGCACGAGGTACAACTCTAGATCCATCAAATGTATTGATTTCATCACCCACATTTAATTCAAATTCTATGAAATAGATCAGCTCAGGTTGAGCATTTTGGAGGCAAAGTCAGAGAGACAGAGCAGCGTTCAGACGTATTGGATAAAGGATGCTGGAGGTGGAGCTGACAGGCAGAAGATAAAGAGGAGACCCTATTAATGCAGTGGTGGTGAGGCAAAAGGAAGCATCTTATCCTAATAACTTACATCACCGCTCAGAAAAACCTAAACAGAACAGATGTGTGAACAAACGATGACTCATCGATAACTGTTTTGATCAGATTTAGTATACTTCATTTGTCTATTAAATGTATCTTTAAAATCCTAACCTCCATTTTTTCTTTCCAGTGTGTGTCAGTTTCTTGCACGCTGTCAAAGCCCAACAGGGGGCTTTGCTGGAGGTCCGGGACAACACGCCCACCTCGCGCCCACCTATGCTGCCGTCAACGCCCTCTGCATCATCGGCACAGAGGAGGCCTATAACGTTATAGACAGGTACATTTAACTCTACGCTGAATAGTTCTGAGTCAATAAAACACATTAAAACTGCAGTTAAAGCAGAGATTTCTTTGATCGAATTTAGAGGGAGGTGTAGAATTATTTCTGAATTTTCACCATGCATCTTTCTCCCTCCTGATGACCTTCCTCAGGGAGAAGCTGTTAGATTTCCTGTGGTCATTGAAGCAGCCAGATGGCTCCTTTACGATGCACGTTGGAGGGGAGGTGGATGTCAGGTGAGAGTCACCACCTTCTGTTTTATTTTTCTATAAATTAGTTTATTTCCTCTCCAGGGCTAAAATGTAGGAAATTAGTGGATCATTGTTTATTTGTTCTACAGCTAAAACTGCAAGAGATTTATGATGTTTTGATTCTTTGGTCTTCACAAAACGTAAAAACCCAACTTATGTTGCAGAACAGTCAATTCATATTTGTTTTCTTTTGCGTCTGCTTTGTGAAGCTCTGTTTTTTTAAGAAACTGCCTTTTATGTGCAGTGTTCTGTTTGAACAAACAAACTTCAAAACCAAAAGCTGCTTTAAGCGCCTCTCAGAGGAGCTTGTTGTTGGTCTGTTAGTAAAGTGAGCTGAGCTGTTGGTGTAAGGAGGGTTTTTCTCAGAGAAGGTTGCTAATCAGTTTGTCTGATAGAAATCATGTTCCTCTAAAAATATCAGCTTCAAATGACCCAAGAGAAGCATCTTTTGTTGGATTTCTGTGTTCAGTTTTTTTAGATGGGTCAAACGATATGTGTAGTTTTAGACCTTTTGCAGAAATAGTTGTTTTTTCCAAACCAGCAGTGCAGAGAGAGAAGAGTTCAGCACTAGTTTAGTTGTAGTTAAAGTGAATAAGGACATTATTTTGTAAATGTTGCACATTGTTTGTGCTAAAACAAAAGTAAAAGTGCCCACTTTATTACATGTATGACCACTGTATGGAGTATATGAATACAAGCTAAATGAATAAAGATAAACATTCTGTTACAGGAGTGCTTATTGTGCCGTTTCCGTAGCGTCGCTGACAAACATCATCACTCCTAAACTGTTTGAGGACACAACTAACTGGATCCTGAGGTACATCTAAAACCTGTTGGCTCGTCGTTCGTTCTGTTTCTTCACGTTTATTTTTTATAATCGGAGGGGCTTTTGACTTTTTCATGGTTGCAGTTGTCAAAACTGGGAGGGTGGTCTGAGTGGAGTTCCAGGTCTGGAAGCGCACGGTGGTTACACTTTTTGTGGCACAGCTGCGCTCGTCATCCTGGGTAAAGAACACATGCTGGATCTCAAAGCGCTGCTGGTGAGTGACCAACGTCTCCTCTACAACCTCAGATACTGTTTGACCTGCGCAAGGATTGTTTTTGATGCAACACAAGATATTAGCTTGAGTGTCATCCTTTTTTTAAAAGATGGAAGCAAAAACAAGCGCTTTGATGCAATAAAAGTTAAATTAGATGCCATTTTATGAAAACCTTTAACAGGTTTCATTATTTAAAAAAATTGTTATGTTTCTGCTTCTGAGATGAAAGCAGCAGCAGAGAAGCTTTATTAGTGTTTGATCTAAAGAAGAGTCAGCTTGTCTCACAGGTTGTTTTTTATTTTATCTCTTATGAGACACAGTTTGAGTTCCTAGTCTGTTGGAACGTCAGTCCCATCCTGCTGCAGCATCTATTCAAATGATGTGCAGAGAAAAGGGAATTTGCATGTTTGTCTGGATAAAGTTTCATTCTGTAACGAACCATAAACATCAGGCTTTGCTATGATGTCACTGGTTTGGAAACAAGAACATTGTTTCAGTCAGTTATCTGTTTACTGAACTATAATGAAACATGTGTTTTATGTAAATATTAAGCTGAGTTTCCCACATTATTTGAAGAAGTTTCACAGTGATTGTTAGTTTTCACACTTTCAATGTAAATGATCACCTGTCTGACATTCATCTCTAAACATGAGTCATGGTTTCATTTTTAACTATATCTGATAACTCCAGCACTGAGATACAACATTAAGTACCTGGGTTTGTATATTTTTTGACAATTTAGTTTTATTAAAGCTCATTTCTGTCTGAGTTTTAAAATGATGTTAACTCAGATCTGTCTAGTCATATTTTAGGATTCTTATCAGTCTTTTCTCTTTAAATTTGTATAAAACTCCTTTAAAAATCTGAAACTTTAAACTAAAAGGCCAGCTTAGTAGAACTGGGCTATGTTTTTAGAAAAAGGAAAATGAATAAACTCTTCGTGTATTATTTATTACTTCATGAGAAATTCTTTTTTTATATATATATATACTACGTGTGTTTTGGGATTATTTCCTTTTTCCTGTTATCTTGTGTGAGTGAGCTAAGGAACTATTTTCTGCAGCTTTAATTTTTAGTGTTTGAAGGCGAGTGATTAAGTCCTCCTCCTCGTTATCTCAGTACTTCTGTCTGTGGTGGTTAAACTGAATCCATGAATGAATGAGCTGGACTTCCCTCTTTGTTCTACTCAGGTAAAGAAAAGTCCTGCTGTTATTGAACCCTGTATCCTATAATAACTCCATCCAAGCTGAGCAGACTGGATGTGTCTGTTAGCGGTTTCCATGGAAACTATTGTAAATTCCCTCCTATTTTGCACACATTGCTCCTGATCTCTGTGTGATTTTATCTGTTAAAGACGAATCCTTTGTGGATTAGAACAAGCTGTGGTTATAATAGTTTTACATCTGTTGCTTCTCCTCAGCGATGGGTGGTCAGCAGACAGATGAGGTTTGAGGGAGGTTTCCAGGGTCGGTGTAATAAACTGGTGGATGGATGCTACTCTTTCTGGCAGGCTGGACTCCTGCCTCTGCTCCACAGAGCTTTGTTCAAAGATGGTAAGTTTTCATTTTAACCAACATAAAAAGTAAGTAAGTAAAGCTTTATTTATTTGATGGAGCTGACAGATAAATGGGTGATTTGGCAGCAGCGTTCTGTATGGTCTGCAGTGATGCTTTGTTTAGGTAAATAATGAGTTACATTAATCCAACCTCAAAGAAACAAAAGCAGCATCAACAATCTCCAGCTCAGACTATATTACTTAGCACATGGGGCTTCTGATATGAGCTAATAAGACAGGTGTTGCGTCATGTGTCCAGTTCATCTTCAAGTCCTTGTTTTCAGGTGCTCCACACCCCACCAGCTCCACCCATGGCCCCTGTAGTGGCAGGTTAAATCCACAGTCTTCAGTTCAAGATTTAATAAAAACCTTGAACCACTAACAAAAAACTGACACTAAAATATAACAGGAGTTCAGTTTGATTTGTCCTCACACTACGCCCCCAAAACTACACAGCTGAGTCACATTAAGCCAATCAAGGAGCTGCACCTTTCAGACGATGCATTCACTACTTCAGGACAAAGTAGCGTTACAGCTCAGGTACCACACATCGTCTCTCAGGTCCAAAAGGAAATGAACTCTTACACTTTAATGTTTTTTTTTTAATGGATATTTTGAACTAAAAATCAGCTTGTTTGAACTTTGCACGGGATTTTATTATTTTTATTTCAACAAGAAGCTGATTTGAATCAGTTTATTCTAGACCAGAGCTGGTCCTCAAAGGCCACATGTTCCCTGCACCAACACACCTGGTTTAAATCAGTGGCTGATTAACAGGATTCTGGAGGAACTGAGGAAACCCTGGAGAAGTGATTCAGTCATTGAATCAGTTGTACTGGAGCAGCAGCCCTCCAGGTTCCCTGTTCTAGAAGCAGGAATTAGATGGTTCTCTGACATTAGTTCAGTTTCTGTGCTCTGGTGCCATCTTGGCCCCTGTAACACGTTCAGAGGCTCCTGATGATGTACAGCATGATGAGAACAAACTCTAGCTCAGTTGTCTTTGGGTTTTTTTTACTCAAAATACTTTGTGGAAATACAGCCTTGGTACCAAATTGTGTGTGTGTGTGTGTGTGTGTGTATGTACAGGAGAGTCCGAGCTGAGTCTGCAGCGGTGGATGTTCGATCAGCAGGCCTTGCAGGAGTACATCCTCCTGTGCTGTCAGAATCCAACAGGGGGCCTTCTGGATAAACCTGGCAAGTCAGTTTCACACCATCTGGTCTCTCTCACACACACTCTACACAATCTAACGAGATCCTTGCGGTTTTACTGTGCATTTTGTTTAAAAGTCCTCGTCTTTCTCCGTCTTCAGGTCCAGAGACTTTTACCACACGTGTTACTGCCTGAGCGGCCTCTCCATCGCACAGCACTTTGGAAACATGGAGCACCACCAGGAGACGATCCTCGGCAAGGAGGAGAACCGACTGGTGAGGCTGGAGCAGCAACAAGGAGGAAAGATACTTTTAGTGGAGATAGATTGGTTTGAGAGGAAGCTTTGAGACTCTGATGTCTGACAGAACTGAATCTGAGTTTTATGAGAGAATCATTTATGTTTGCCTTATTTCTGTCTTGTAAAACCATTCAAGACTGTGGGAAGTTACAAACATAAGAAAAGGCATCGTAAGATGTTTTTGCAAAGACTGACAGTATTAGGAAACAGAAAAATTCAGCTACACCCCAAAAACGGTAAAACAAACACCTTGTTTCTTTTAGGCTCCGACTCATCCAGTTTACAACATTTGTCCGGAGAAGGTGGCTCAGGCCCTGCAGCACTTCCTCCGGTTGTCAGTTCCCAGTGACGGCAGGCAGCCAGGAGCCTCAGCCGACCCCAAACCATCAGAACCGGCTCCGACCTCCGCCGAGACCCAGTCCTAGTTCCTCCTCAGCGCCGAGTCTCCACTTCACGGAGGTCTGATGTGGACTGGTAAAGACCCTCAGTAGGGACGAGGGCTGGTATTTAGAAGCAGTTTGTTTTACTAGTCAGCGATTTTGTCTGGACAGCTTTAAATTCTCACTCGTGTTGCTTAATGCTTTTCTGAGATGGTACTTTGTATGGTTTCAGTTTGACCCGAGTCAATAAAACTTTATACAGCAGTTCTCATAATGGTGCTGTCATGTGTTTGACTTCTGAAAACTTGGGTTTAACATCACAGTTAAAGCGTCCCTTAAGAGACGTGTTTAAAGGAAGTGTAAGTTTAGAAAAACTTCCCATATACAGAATTTGTTCTCACCTCTGCACACCTCACACATCTACAACTTTACCAGAGTGAAAATGCAAATAACCACTTGTTTGCCTTCCTCTTGACTGCATTAATGCATAATGTGCTGCGGGACAGCACATGGTTATCAGGATCATTTAAACTCCCTGCCAGCCTGAAACGTTAAACCCATGAATATCCTATAGCTGTGGCTGAACATGAGCAGGATTTAAACTGTTTTTTACATTATTTAATTACATTTGTTCCATTTTATTTAAAAAAAAAAAATACCAACTTTATTCTTTAATTCAAGACTTCAGTAACCACAAACAGCACAACAAAGGATAAAATAGTTTATTTATAGTCTCATAGTAAAGGTAGGCCTCAACTTGCAAGACAACTGTTGGCAGTATGTACAACATACTAGTAATTTCCATGGAATGGAATCGGACAAAGACCTACCACACTAATGATATCCTAGCTGGAAATCAAATGGAAACAATATACATACACACACGTTTCCTAGAGATGCAAAAAAATGCACCTTATTTTTTCTCCATGGGGGATTCAGCAACATTGATTTTTACTGTGTAAAGCACGACACACCGACGGGGACTCGTTACGCCTCCTCGGCCTGCAGACGTCACATTCAAGACCGAGAAAGAAAACTACGTGTGACAAATTCTCCATGACTTGTGTGATTACTACAAAATGCATAACATATTTTGAAATGTTGAAAACATCCAATCAATGTCTTGTATAATATATAAAACGAGAAGCCTAACGTATTCAGCCACCTACAGTCGTTCACTACTGAAGCTAAAGGACAAAATACGATAAACGTTTAAGAATATTCGCCTTCGAAACATCGATTTCAACAAAGGGACTCATTCATGTTTTTATATTTAATCTTGTGGTAACTGTGTCGGGCAGATAACTTCTGCTATCCAGTGGACCTGAGGTGGGAATTAGTCGTCACATTCTTCAGTGGAAAAAAAAGAAAGCTACAAATGGTTTTTTTACTTTAAAAAGGTAAACTTTTCCAGGATCATTTCTCTAGGTGTGTGTGTGTAAATTCTAAACAGTTTTTTTTTTAAGAATAACAAAAATAAACAAAAAACATTTAATAAAGCAGTGCTTGGAAGAGTACACCTGCCCCCCCTCCTTCCCCAAAAGCCAACCTGAGGAGGAGGAGGAGGGTTACTGAGGGTACAAAAAGCATCAAGTCCTTACGTAGCCAAGCTGCCTCTTTTGAAGTTTTGGATTGTTGTTGTTGCTAAGAGGGAGAGAAAGGGGGGAGCACTGATGATGGAGAAACAAAAACTACAGGGAGAGGGAGAAGCTGGGGAAACCTGAAGCTCTCTAAATGAACCGAATCAGCCATCTTCCTCCCTGCTTGCTTCCTCTCCTCTGTTGATGGAGAACGGCTGCAAGGAAAAACAACATTGGCGGTGAGGGGGCGTTATAGGGGACTCGAGCCTCCAGTGTGAGGGGAACAGAGGAGAAACAACAACAAGGGAGGCCGTGGAGGGTATCGCTGCACGAGGAGCTTATCGAGAGCTTTGAGGGATGAATTTCTCTCGCCCTTCCTTGTGCCTCGCCGACCCGTCCTTAGCAGGATTTCAGCCAATCGGCTCTCTAACTGGCCTCCACACGCAGCTTCTTCCTGGTGGGCGGCTCCTCTGTCTCTGACTCGGAGCTGGAGTCGGAGCCGCCGTCAAACGCTGACACGGCGCTGCCTTTGGGGTTGGTGTACAGGCTGCTGTCAGACGATGAGTAGCTGGCCTGAAGCTGGGTGGAGCCCTTCACTTTCTCCAGAGCACGAACTGTCAGGACGGAGAGAAGAAAGTAAGAAATATCACAAAAACAACAAACATTATAAAAAAATTTGAGCTCATGACTTGAAAATTTACATTTTAACTAGTTAAATTAAGTTTCTTTGGTTCTTTGACCTCATCAGACAAATATCTAAAGAGTCCACGAAAACACAACAATTACATTTGTCTGAAGCTACAGTTGCACCAGGTCCAGTAGTTTGGGTGAGTAAAATCTAACAAGATCAGTTAGAGCATAAAGAGTGGGTTTATTAAGGCTCTCAATGAGGAAAAGAAAAAGCTAATTATCTTAAGTGAAAAGATCTTTTTAATCTGATGTTTAAACAGAAACATGATCCTGAATCTCTCGTCTTCACAGCATTTAAACAAAAACTATTAACTTTGTCTTCTCACATTCTTCTCTCCTTTTTTATAAGCTGTTGACGTCTCTTCAGTCAAAAGAGCGAGTCCAACACTTTCTAACAGGTTAATCCCATTTGTACAGGTATAGTATTTGGCAACAAGTAAACATTTCTCATTTAGGGGCTCTTTAGTTAGATTTAATATTGCTATTGTTTTAAACATTTTAGTTACAAAAAAAAACTAGTTTCCTTCAAAGTAATAAATTTTACTAGACTGAGGGTCTCCATGAAGTTCAATTCAAAGTCTCAAAGGTTATAACCTTACAAAGTATTAAATATAAAAACCTGCTGAGTGATTACACTTCCATGATGTGGATTAAAAACATCAAGCAAAAAGGAATTATTTAAAATAATTATTTAATATGAGGATTTATTTTTACTGATTAAAGCATTTGAAAATTTTTTATAAGGTGTGCTCAAGAGTTTCGTCAATACGGGGTGTTGTGTAGAGATGTGTTCCCCCATCCAGTCACACTAGACGTACAGCTGTCAGGGTGTGTTCTCCCCACTAAAATGTAAAAATACTGATATAGAATAAAAATCTGTGTACTCCAAAGCAATACGTAGGTATTTGTTTATTTAAAAAAAAAGACTTGAATATATTTCCCTAATGAACACAGGAGAAAGTACCTTTAATAGTGATATTATTCAGCCATCACAATGTGTTTACATGCAACATGGGTGATATTTTCTTTTAGCAATTTTTTTTTTAAAACACTATACTTCAAACTACTGACTTTAAAGAGAAAAATAAGAAAAGGAGGATTACTTTTGACAGGGGAGCGCATTTCTATCTAACACCGTGTATTAATGAAGCGCTGGAGACTCCTAAAGATATCCTCTAAATTATGATCAGTGTCAAAATTCTTTATTAAATTCATCCTTTTTACCAGATTCTTGGTTAGCAACTATTTTATCTGTTAGGCTTAAAATATCTCACCAACTCCATAGAAATCCTCAATCATATGAGCTGCCATGTTCAGCCTTAGCCCCGCCCACTGACTTTGATGGTTGAGGGTGACAGATAAATTCATAAAGAATACAAACAGACCATGAAATCATGAACGTTGTTTTTAGCCCTCCATAAGTGCTCAGCACAGATCTGAATTTGTTTGCTTGTGAACATTTAAAACACTAGTGGTCAGGGGATGAATTCATCCCAACTTTAAAGTCACGTCTCCCCAGCCTGAGGAGTGTGAACCCAGCAGAGATTACCTTGCTGCTCCAGCAGTGCGTTCTGCCTCTTCAGATCGTCGATATCCTGCTGGTGTGTGTGGTTTTTTCGCCTCATGTACTGGATGTACTCTGTAGCTTTGTCTAGGATTTGAGCTCGAGATGCCTGTTTGGTAGACGGCTGTTAGTGACACATGCAAAAAGTGAAGCGATGACACAGGAAAAACAGGTTTTCATCAACATATTCATCACACAATAAGTCCTGTCTCTGTCATGATGCTGCTCTGGCTCAAACCCCCACAGGAGACTGCAAGGAATCTGGGACAGTGCTGCACACCTCCCCTCCTCCTAACCTAAAAAATCTGCTCACACTTCAGGCTGACAGGTTGGGTCAGAACCCTGGCAGGGAGCACGCTCCTTTAGTGACTGGCTGCCAGTCAGCTCAGAGGAACAACAAACGCTCCTCTGACAATCATCTACCTCGTCGGTAAATAAACGCAGCTTTACCGTCACACTTCCTGCTATTTGGTGACATATCAACATTACAGCTTGGCATCACTTTCATTATAAACATTTTACCCACAGACTCGCTAAAAATCCTCTAAAAAGACATTTTCAAATTTTCTAGCTCATCAGTAAATCTCTCATCTCGTCACAGTCTGACGTTCTGAATCAGATCTTTTGTGGGAAAATAAAAACTGTGAGCCCAGATACTGAATCCAGTCCAAATCTTCTCAATTTCACTGATGTCCAAACAGGAAGAGATCAGCAAAATATTCTCATAATAGCTTCCTGACACTGGTCCAAGTATTTAGACTGCATGGCTGCCTTGCTGCTGCCAGTCTGCACTCTAACACCATCTGCTCCTCTCCCAGTCCCCAACTACCTCCCTACACCGACACACACGATATGACTGGTAAAACCAACTGCCCCTAACTAGGATTTACTGAAAAAAATTCATATTTAAAAATACATTTACACAGAAATCACAGCAGAATTTGTTCAACATGAATGTGTGAGTATAATTAGTGTGGTGGGGAACTTACAGGCTGAGCTTTACCAACCTTTTCTCCCTGCAGGGAGGGTACCGAGTCCCGGAGGCTGTGAAAGCTGTCTTTGATGTGGTCCCTACGTTTGCGCTCCAGTGCATTATGGTGTGCCCGTTTGTCTGCCTGCAATGAGAAGAGTCACAAGGCCTTCAGAGCAGCGTGGGTAGAGGACGGCGGGAGTCCATCCAGCCCTGATCAACACCTACACAAGCTTTTCTTTTTGTTGCTGCAGAATCCCACAATGCCAGAAAATATTGTTTCAGCTAACGTTTATTTTTATTTATTATTAATCAATCTACTTAACATTAAGGAAATTACTCTTTTCTAAAGATATCCACAGACTGCTCCAACTATAAGACCAAAATTATTGAAATTTAGAAGATTAGGCTACAAAGAAAATAACTTATCAGATAGAAGTTGTTCCAGTAAAAACACCACTAGTTACCATCAGCGAAATAAGAATTCTAATTATAGAAACATTAACATTTTTTTAAAAGAACATACTCATAATAATCACTGTGCAAAAATAAAGTCGCTAACATTTTTTAAAATCCTGACCTGAAGGAATTAAAAACACATGACTGGTGATTTTTTTTTCTTAAAGGTGTGGTTTACTCGTTTAATACATTTGCAAAAGAAAAAAGCTATGACGCTTCTATTCTCTGACGCTTCTCCCTCGCTTCTGACTGGATAACAGAAACGTCACTACTCCGCCCCCTACTAATAAAATCTACATGATTAAATGTGCCTAAAACAGGAAGAATCACAACAGATGTTACATAAAGCCTGCACAAACATAACCAGGCAGCATTAATGAATCATGTATCGACCCAGACTCAAGACTAAATATTTCCTCCAGTTTTGCTACACTTTCCCCAAAATCAGAAATAATTTTTTTAATTAGGACAACTGCAGAGGATACAGCATTAAAGAAACTGTGCAGAGCAAACAACCTTTTACCCAGAAATGCACTGAGTCTGGATTTGCAGACCAATGCAGATTTCTGATTTCTGTACAGCGCTGACCTGACAATTTTAGCAGATTCCAATTTCTCTCAAAGATCAGTATCTTAAAAGTAGTTTTTTTTATTTACTTTCTGATCAACTTGAAAGTTATGATTCCAGAAGATCTGTTATAGCTAGCACTGTAGCTTGGATTGAGCCAAACTCATCAGGCGTACACAGCGCAGACTAGTGGTGTGGAGTAAAATGAAGGTTGTGTCCAAAAAAAAAAAAAAAAACGCTTATTATCATGGTTGACTATTTCCAGCAGCTCTAGCTCTACTATAAAAATTCAACAATTTCCACATTTAGACAAGGATCATATTTAATGCCATATATCCAGGAGTTGTGGAGTTTTTTAAACTTCACAAAAAAGTTTACATTTGCTAATAAATGAAACTTTTTACCCAAGAATCTCATCTGAGTCCCTAAAACTGAGTTAACTCAATGAACCTACATCAATTTATAAAAACGTCAGACAGGCGTTCCTACGTGAAAGCTCTGAAATGAGCTCTTACTCATCATTTCCTGTAATATTTCCCATTGAATTCTTGTCTACAGTTATGGAATATTTCTTCATTTAATTTAAATTAAACAGAAAAAGTGAAAACTTGTGATTGAGCTCTTTTTTTACAGCTACATTTGACTGACGTGTTTTAAAAACAGCTTTCTACCACACTCAATGATCCAGCAGTCGTGGCCTTTTGCTGCGGTCTCTCCATCACAGTGACCCTGACCTGAAAGTGTACACCTGTCCTTTCTTCTTTTATGGGAGCACACAAAGGCCTTTCATGTCCACCAGAAGGTCAAAGGTCGCTGCTATCACTCAGATCTGAGCATAGCTGAATAAAAACAACACGATGAACGATCAGGCTCAGGGCTTCACCTATTTTCATGATTTCTCTGTAAATCATATTCTGCAGCTCTGATCCCCTGACAATTAGATTCAGGCAGCTGTGTGGAACAAAACCACACATTTTCTTTTAGTTAAACTCATGGCTTCACCACAAAAAGCCTCCTCACACCCTCAATTAACACCATCTGGAAAGAGACATGACACAGGCTGTAAAATTCAACCACACATTTGCATTTTAATTACACTGTAAAGGCATAAGATGGCTGCTGCTGTCACATGACCGGAGCCAGGCAGCAGATCAGTCCACTGCCTGTGGTTCGACCCGTTTTTAGGCCAAACCATCAAATCCTCCATGTGATTCTGGACTAATCCAGGCTGTCAGGAGACAGACATTAAGCCTAGCTCTCCATCAGGGACCGACCGATCGTTACACACCTCCAACAAAACAAACCCACACGTGATTTAAACATCACGGCGCGATGGCCGTCACAAGATAGCTGCAGACAAAGTAGAAGTCACATGGCATGGTATCATCTGACTCATTTGTCCAAGGATTACAACAAAGTGGCCACAAAAGAAGCGCAGCAGGTTGAAACAAGTTCCTAGTTTTATAGATCTGGTTGGAGGAACCACATTGGACTGAAATGCTACAAAACCAGGAGAATGATCAACCCGACGCCTGTAAACCTAAAAATCCAATTCAGTTTTGTGTGACTAATATGAAACTAATAAATATCTCTAGTTAACACAGACCGCAGCACAAGTGTCTGATGATTATTTCCACTGGCATTAACCGCTGCTTCAGCGCGACGTTGCACAACATCCAGAGAGGTGCCTCTCTGTGATCCGCAAGAGAGGAACCAGCGTGGCATCACTCCACTCCCTACAGCTACCCTGCTGTAAACAAACACATGACTACCAGTGATGGTATGCACAATTACAAGTCTGGCAGCCATTTTTAGAAGGAAAAAAACTACACATGGTTTAGTTTCTACGTGCCCAACCGCTGTGACATAGGAAGTTTAGCTTTAGCATAAAGACAAGTCTGACCTGAAATTCTAATCAAATATTTAATAAATTTGGTTCATTACATAAATAATACATTGTTTTATTTTAAATAAGTTAACAATAAGTTACCCGATACCCCCATCCTGCCTCTAGTCTAAATTTGCTTTGCTTTTCTAGATGCATCTGACTTGTAAAGTACATCCGGCTGTGCACACACACTAAAAAAAAAAAAAAACACAGGTGTCCAATTTCCTGGGAGCAGCCATTATCGATTCATGAAAAACATCTTTTGTTGGCTAGTTAACAGAAAGCACCAGCTGATCATCTCACTTCACGCTGTTCAGACCTGAAACATTACATAAGAGCTTCAGGTGATTTCGAGTTGCTGATACCACTAAAAAACGACCCGTCTATCAGACAACTAAAGAACGCAGGAAACATTTAGTTAGTTACACACTAATAGCAGTAGCTACACCAAATCTGCAAAACAAAAATGCAGAAAAAGGTGGAAAACACCATCTGCCATCACCTTGTTGCTGAATTATTTATGGATTTGATTACAGGAATTAATGACAAGTTCACAGTATCTTGAATTCTCTCTCTGGCATTTAATATAAACCTATAATGATCCATCTTAAATTTACCTAAATGTGTCTAATTAAGGTTCATCATAACCACAAACTAAATCAACACTTATTTCTTATTTACAATACATTTATTATTGTAAAGTAAAGAAGTCTTTACTGTTATTTACAAGATAAATGACCACATAAAAAACATCAGATCTAATATCCTATAATTAGGAGTTATCAGATGATTTCTTGATAAAATCATCCAACCGTTAACTAAAGTTGGCCTCTGATTCGTGATCACTGTTTGAAGCAGTTGATTTCACTGATAAGTTATTTCACCTGGACTATTAAGATCATCAAAGGAAATCTGCACCACAAACTGTATTTTCATACCATACATAAATTATTTAACCCTTTGTGTGTGCAGCTTTAAAGTTGAGCAACACAAACACCATCTATTACATGCAAAAACTAAGACCTGCACAATAAAGTGCAAATTTACTATTATCGCAAAGAACTGCATGGATTGTAATAAATCACTGCCCATTATATTCCAGGCAACATGCATTCACGTGCTGATGTAACCGTCCTCCATGCTCATGCCTACAAAAATCCTTGTGAATGTAATGATGGCAAAATGCAAATAGGAGCAATGAGGAAATTGTGTGTTTACTGCGTCTTAATACTGAATACTGTCACACAGTATTTGAGATTATTGCAACTGCATGTTTGTCCATAATAATGCAGTTCAAGCAAATACTAAGATTTATGCTGTTTTTTAAAGCACTCCAGGAAACCCAGTTTTTATTATTATTTGAGCGTTTTTAAGGAATCAATCTTTTCTAAATAAATACAATTATATTTGTTGGACCTTTGTAGATGTAACTCAATGTTTTACTCTAAACATTGAAGAAAACACATATTGCATCAACTCATAACAGAAAAACCGACCCAGAATATATAATTGTATTCATTTAACCCTATTTTCACTTGTATATATTCTATAATTTAACAAGAAGCCTCCCTGTATGTTGTGCATCTTTTAAACTCTTTAGATTTAGAGGATTTGGCTTCATGCATCGACCAAGTCGTGCAGGACGCATCTCTCCCCGGTATGAAACGCAGCTATACGTCATTCATTTAGCAGCCTGTAGGGAGAAGATGGCTCTAATCACTGGCTGTTGTACAGGAAAACATCCCGCTGCACTATTTCCTGACACGAAACCGTGTCCGAGATGCAGGCGCGGCTGCTACCACCATGTTTCCTCCGCATCCTCATCATGGATGCACAACCAAATAGAAAAAACACGCATCTCTTTACCGAGATGACCTACATGTACATTATTTGTAAACCTGATCAGAAGCGGGACTCCCCCCCCCCCCCCCCCCCCCCCCCCC